>VXBR01004973.1:385600-448918 GCA_013400215.1 Cisticola juncidis | reverse complement strand
GCCGAGGAAGGGGGAACGGCCATGGCCAAGGCCGCCCCTCCTCCGGGGAGGGCTCAGGAATTGCATAACAAACACGGGGCTGCGGCGCCTGACGGCGACGGCCAAGGGCCTGCCAGGGAAAGTACCGATGATACTTGTTTTTCTACCTTTTTGCAAGCAGAGAGAGCTTCAAAAGATTCGGGTGTCCCCTTTCCAGAAAGATAAGATTCGGTGCCGCTTTAAGAATTCGTGAGCCCTTGAGAATTTTGGGTATTTTTTTAAAGGCACCTGGCTGCCAGAGCGAGACCATTCCCAAGCGCGTGAAGGGGCGTCAGGCCAGCTGGGCTTCTCCGGACTGCATCTGGTTCCTGCGGCTTGCTTATGCCTTGCAAGAGACGCTCAAGCCTCACCAGGGCAGGGATTAAGAAAAGTTCCGAGGAGAGATCTGTGACTAAGCACAAGAACAGCTCTGGTTTTCTTACATGGAGTTTTCTGAGAAGCAGAGACACGTGCCTGTGTAAAGCACAGCAGGAACACACAATAAATCAGAAAAGGTGGATTCATATTGACAATATCTACTGTTACCTGAGTACTGTTATTTCTGAGGCATCCTTGAAGTTTTATTTCCCAAAGATACCTATACAATCTGCTCAGTCTTTACGTCCAACTACAGCTCCACTCATATCAAGCACAGGGGCTAGCAGGGAGTCCAGCTTTTTGTCCGGAGCAATTAGAGGAACACTGATTTATGCAGAGCAAACCCAATTGACCCATTTACAGACCAATTCCATTGGTGTGTGTAATGCAGAGTGTGCTGGTGGTTTAAGGGGGAAGTGCATGTGTTTCTGGACCAAAACCAACAAAAGCAACAGACTGATTGTATTAAATGACATTGACTTGACTACCAGTTGTCTTAGCCCCCAAATCAGATTGTCCTGACTACTGTTTCAGAGTTCCCTAAATAAGACAATGGCCTGCCCTGACAGGGATTTAGATCTACCATAAATTAATATAATTAGCAATAGAAAATTGCACCAGCATTTGGAGATAACTTCTTAAACACCTGCCCTTATTATGCACAGCAAATGTCTACTTACATGGTGCCTAAAGATGCACCAAAAAAACACAGGAAAGGATTAAACAAACAGCAGGTGGCTGTTCTTGAACCTCCACAAAAATCTGCTAACTTCTGTTAGCTTTGTTTTACAAAAATTAAATCATGTACAGAACAATTAAATACAGACAAGTACATACAAATGAAATACAGCATTATACAGTTTTACAAGATTTCAGATTACTCAGCTGTACCTACTATGTCCTATTTAGAACAAGCTCCCTGGCAGGTGGTGGAAGCTGTATTACTCCCTTAGTTTCTCACTGCTGTGGCAGCTGTCCTGCTCTGGCAAATGTTGTGACCACTCCTTTAACTGTAATATCTCTTTCTTCCCTCCCCCAAAAGGTGTTACTTTTTGGGGAAATACTCAGCTGCCTTTTAAAATGGGTTATAAGTCTAATTTTTTACATGAAAATGCCATTTCAGGTAAATTGAAGGGTTTTCATTTATATATTAAAGTGAAATCTGCTTTTCAGCTTAGCACTGTTCACTCTCAGAAAATCAATTTGTGAATAATTTCAGTATGTCTAAAACCTAAAATTTCCTTAAGTCTCCTTGCAGAGAAACCTTACTATAGGTTTGGCAACAATCTCTTTTCCCATAGGTTTACATGACAACAGTATTCAAGCTTACTCATTTGGTTAGCTACCATTGCACTGGACAAAGGGATACTGAAGAGTTTCACCATTATGGGTAAGTCCTGAAACACCTGGGAGCAACCAACTGCCTCTTGTTATTCTAAATAGTCTATTACAATAATAGTAGTATGTGGTGATAATAGATAAAATTATAAAATAGCTTGAAAATAGTTTAAAAATACCTTTATATTAAGCCATTGAAAAAGAGGGGAAATAGTCTTTCACAAGATTGTGTTTCAAGCAAGACAGGAAGTTATCCTCTTAGACAACGCCACAAAAAAAAATCCATTAAAAATACATAAAACATTAAAGGCCCTCCACACTTCTCAATTCAGCAAATCTGAAACAGCTGCAAATGAAAGCCACAAAAGCAATTTCTGACTAGCAAAGGATCCATCGGAGCTCCTGATGATGCCAGAAGTCCTGATAGGCAATGACTGTACTGTGATGGAGGCCACATTCCAGTTGTGAAGCCTGTTCATGTCCTCCCCATAGAGATCATGTGGAAACTTCCAGCACTGTGACTGCCAGGTAGTCACTGAAGTTTTCACATGACCCATTCATCTACACATTTTAATGTGTGGACATACATTCTACCTCAGAATAAGCTAATGCCACACATGCTGAAATCTAGTTAATCTGGATGTGCAGAATTTTCTACTTGATTTTAGCAGACCTGTAACTAAATAGGCAAACTGAAGAGTTCAGAAAAAAGGTCAAATCCTACAAAGCTTGAAAAGAGGAAGGGAATCAGAGCTACTGAATGAGGGATCCACAGTTTGCCTTACAAAGAGGAAGCCAGAAAAATCCAAGTGCCAGTGAAGCGAAGAGCATGGACAGCGAAGCAGCTCAGAATGGCATTTACAGATGCACACACTGACGTGACCCACAGGCTATGGGAACCTATAAAGAGGGAGTTAGGGCGCAGCAGTAAGCACAGAAAAGAGGAGGTTAATATAAATTTAGTGAACAATCTTTCACATGGTGTTAGGGGTGACCAGGAGCTGCACTGAATTCCAGCTCTCCCTGAGAAGCAACCACACAGGAGGTGGTGGTGGCTGGGGAACTTCCACCTGCACACCAACTACCATGGAGAGGCGCAGCCCTGCTCACTACACACTTCTCTTTAGATGCATGGAAGTAAAAACAGCAGCTCTGTTTGATATGTACAATTGCATACAAAGATTAAGTGTTTAAAGAGTTTAAGAAAATTTCCTTTCCTCTGCCTCCCTGAATGCTGTTGTGCAAGGGTATTGGTTTGGATTCACACGTTTGCCAGTTCACAGCTTCATCACTGCTTGTTATCTAGCGACCAAATGACTAACTTGGAGGAAAGAGAAATCCCTTCCAAACACAGCTGGGAAAGACCACTTGGTGAAAACTTTTCATTCCTGGAAAATGATCAAAGCCGAAGCAAGTGATTTACTTTGTGTTGGATACAGTTGGCTAAGTAAAAGAAACCAAAGCCAAGAATTAGTCACAGAAATTAGCACTAAAGTATCAGTTTTCCCTGGATTCAGATTAGGACCTACTCTAGTAGTTGGTCATAACATTTTATTAGCTACCTTTATCTCCTCCTTCAGCAATGGTGAACAGCTAAGGATGTAGACTATTAAAAAAGTGTAAACATTACAGAATTTAACTAGTTTCTCTACCACATTTTAAGTGAACTAACAGAAGGGCTTAAGTCAAAGGGAGAGGAGGTGTATGATTTTAATAAACATTTTTCTTATTAAAATCTTGATATAGTTGAAATATACCATACAGAGGAAAAAAGCTATTTATAAAGCTACATACATATTTCAAGTTAATGATGACAGCATATATCATTCTAAATTCCCTCTCTGCTTACCAGAATGCCTTGTGTGTGTATATATGGTGAGCTACTGTGCTAGCTGCATAACTTTTGTCTAGCTATACATTACAGGACTTAAAAAATGTTTAAGCTATATACAGAAATATATATACATATAACATATATTTATATGTTATACATACGCATACACTTATATACATATACACACAATACATATATATACAGTACTTTACATGTATGTATGGCCTTTCATCGAAGGGCCTTGGATACTTCTTAGTACATCAAGCCTCACAAAGCTTTGTAAGAGAGGGAGCTTTATTTTACAGACTGGAGCTTTGATGCCTATTCTAAACAGTTTCTTTTGTTCTTTCTACTAACTTTGCACATTTCAGTTAGAGGCAATTTTGGTAGTGGAAATAATCACAGCAGTTTGATAGCCAGGCATAAGGTAGATGTTGCTTTGTACCTTTGTAACTTACCCTCCTCAGCATAAACGAACAGCCATACCAGCATGAATTTTCTCTATACTAAAATGCCTCTACCTAGATTTGTGAGGCTGTACTGCTTTATATTTTTTAGCATAGTAAAATCTAATATAGTTCTGAACATAAGATACACTCGAGGCCACAACAGGAAATCTAGAACAGAATCCAATCCTCAAACATTGAAACTATCCTTTTCTAGGATGATCGATTTAGAGGAAGCATTAGTACTTGCAGAAATAATTCTACATCTATTTATCTGCAGTTTAACTACTCAAGGCTGAAACAGTCCACCTTATTTAGGAAACAGGATTTTCAGCATCAATTTGGCAACTGGTGATCAGAATTTGTGGTATCCAGTGTACTCCATACCTTTAGCAACTAAAATATTAAAACAGAGGCTTTTTTTGAAAATCAGATGTAGGTAACTTCTGGTCATCCTAAAACTAGCTGACAGAAAGGAAAACCCAAAGGAGCTATGACAAAGGTGAGTTCCACTGGGATTTGGATAGAACATTACTTCAGGTCTTCCCAACAAAAGGGAGAAAAAAAAACATTAACATGGACTAATGGGGTTGAAGAAGTAAGAGGAACATCATCACCACAAAAGCTCTTATCCCTCAATACTTCAGTCTCCTAAGCTTTCATAGATTTATTTTGACACAGAAAAAGTAGCTCCTTCCTTCATTAACCAATTTCTAACTCTCAAAAAACTCTCAAGCTTTAGGGGAAAGAAGTCCTAGATTATGGTCAAAGACTGCCCTCTCTAAAAGCAACCAACCACTTCAAAAGTGAACATACCATAGAACTCACTACAATGAAGCTCGAGAACTTTATTCTAACCTAATTGCCTTGAGATTTTTCAGAACAAGCCACTTTTCCTTCAAACCAATTCTGTTAAAAGGACGGGTTGCCTGGCCTGTTTCTTTTGGGATTCTCTGCTAACTGTAAAATGTGGGCTAAATGTCTTCTGCATGTCAATTTTTCAGCTACAAAATTCAGATTTTTAACGAACAACTATGTTTAGTGTATGCTGTTAGCTAAAGTATAAATGGCTTAATAAATAAAAACTATTGTTTCTTCAGTATGACTTGGTACTTTGTCTGTAATTTCTTTATTAAAAAACTGTAACAAGATACTTAAAAAAAGGCTAGATACAAAAGAAGTTAAGCAGCTCACGAACATTAAAGTTTTCCAAAAAATGTATCTTCAATAATCATGATCTTATAAACATTTTACAGTTACCAGAAAGTGCCCAGGCTGAGTTTACATAGTTAGATAATGTAGTACAAGTGTTGGGTTAGAACTGGTAGTGGAACAATCTCCTGACTGTCTGTTCACTGTAACAAGGATACAAAAATGTTGATTGTGAACTATGAAATACTGTGCATTGGCCTCATCAAATATGTACAGGAAAAAAACCCACTAAAGGTACAGATTACATGCAAAATATTAGTGATGGTATCTGATGTGCCAGAGTTCAATGCAATAGAACAAAAAATGCAATGGAAGTGGTTTCATAAGTGAACAATCCCAACTCTGGGATCTGAGCTGTCAGGAACTTTTTACAAGTTCAATATACATGATACACAACTGCAGCCAACCACAAATTAAACACCATAAAAAAAAAGTTAAAAACACAGAACATACTTAATTTTTTATTTCGAAATTCCCTACTCCCTCTATACAAGAACCTTTGCTGAAACACTTTCCACAAAGGCAGCAGTGAATTTTCAGAACATTTTACATATTTTCCCTCAGCAAAAAGATAAATCACAGTGTAAATTATATTGTTCTGCTGTCATCTTTGGCTGGGGTTAGGCAAAGGAGTTATTGACTAGCAAAATGTTGCAATCACATATTGCTAGTGCTCCTTAGGCCTTTATGTTACAAATTTAGTACAGGAATGTTTGCATTTAAATCTTTGTGAAGTACCACCAGGGGTATGACAGCATTAACTTTCATAAACTTTTATAGACAAATGGAAAAATCTACAAAACTTAGCTAGTAATATTACACAGCAATACACACTTTTTATACTCTACACAAAACCAAAATTCTTGGTCTTAATGGCGAGTAACAATTTTTGTTTCAAAATCTGCTTAGAGGAATAGAGTGGGACATAAAGGCGAGAAATGCAAGTGTTTGCTGTTGGAAGATGTTGGTCATCTGGTGGCCTTATGGTGATGGATGGCATAGGCTGGAATCCCTCCTCACTGGCAGGCAATGATGGACTTGAGGTCCAAAAGTACACCTGTAACAAGAAGACAGCATATAAAATTATGCTTTACAAGGCTGTGATTCATACTATCTACAAATTGTGTAGGGATAGGTTAAAAAAGAACTGCGCAGTTACAGCAAGTTTGATCATACCATGTTCTCTAAACTGCCAAACTAAACTGCACAGTCATGCTACTTGCTTTCATACTAGCTTTGTTCACTTCCCTTCCTCAATTGCTCATTCACAAAACTGATAAAAGCAGCACTCAGAGTTATGCCGTACCAACAAATCCTCAGTAAATGACATGTTCCCAAATCCATCTGGGAAGGTAGTGACTGCCATCAATATAAATTGAATCATGAATCTCTCACAAACCAGTTAGAGACTACAGAATGTAGTACTGGTACAGACAAAAGGCAGCAACAGAGTGTATTTTGTTTATTATCTCAAGTGTGAAATACTGAGTCACCACCAAGGTGTAACCATAGAAACTACTTGAAAACTGTGCTCTGGGGTTTCCACTTTTCAGAGTACTCTTTGTTTCCTTTCAGTAGACTGTAAGAGAGAGACAGTATCTTAAGGAGCAGGAAATTAAAAACAGTTTTAAGAAGTGTATAATGAACACAATTTACAGGAAAGTTTTTTAAAAATTAAATCCCCTGAACAGTATCTTATTCTTTTAAGCTCCTCATCAGTTACTCCTAAAGGGCTTTGAGAAGGACATGGTTTCATTACTCACATCTTACAGAGAGGACACACATATTGCTCTCAGAATACACAGAAGTCGGGTGAGTAGATGATCCATGAAGAGAACTGGACCTCAAAACCCTACCAGCCCACAACACAGTTGAGTAACCGTGGTTACTCATCTTAAGAGCAACTGTGCAGAGTGAAACTGCTTCTGTAAGAGCCTATGAACAGGGAGAAGGACACACCGCGCTTACTTTCAGGTACACAAAGGTCTAGGATTCACATCTGTTGTTTCCAGAACCAACAGCCTTACCCAACCCTACTACCCTGCTCTGCTACCTTAACTCTTCAAAGTCTCTGCAGGTAGACATGGTTAAGAACAGTATTGACACCAGTTACTGCAATTCTTCTGCACGTTTCCAATAGGAGTGGACAACTTACCAGATCTTGTCTTTCTGTCATACTCATCTTCTCAACTATGGACCAAAACCAACGCTTGAATTGCAAAAGCTTCTCAGCATTTTCTCCTGTGTGAAATAAAAAGGTACAGAATTCAGCTGCTACACTGGACAATAAGATTAAGAGCTCTGTTTTACGTGTGCTGCAAGTTGGATCCCAGCTACAATCGCATTCATAGAGTCCTGATATTGGACACTAATAAATTCAGAACGTATAGCTTTGAATGCAAGGCCATCATTGACATAATTCAGTACTACTCCCACTCCTTCCTCCTTACCAAAAAGCCCAACTGCAACTAAATGCATTTTAAAAATTATGTAAGAAGTATTAAACTTGCATCCATCACATTTATAGTTCTAAAGAATTTTCACAAGAAAGATATACTATCAGTAATACCGTCTGTGTACTTAACATCTAGTGACAGCAAAGTTGAAAAACATGCTTTCTCTACCCTCCCTTAACTGAAGGTAAATATTTTCTAAGAAATGTAAAAAAATATCCCAAGTAATAACTTTATTACAGCTTTCACTGGCTTATTAACTAATGCCAGACTTGAAGAGTAGTTCAAGTTTAATGCTGGTAACTACTCCACACAGTAAAAACAGTGTTAAGTTATACCTGCAACTCTGTTTATAAGTAAGTTATTTCATACCTGATTCATCATTGAAAGAGGTAAAGCTGATTAGCATTTGCACATTTACTTCACCACAGCCATTTACCAGAAGTCTGAAATCTTCTGCTGTCAGATCTTCTAATGAATTCTTTGGAAGCACATCCAGAAGCCCCTTCCTCATTGCCTTAAGTGAAAACCAAAAAATGCACATTGTAACCCTGTAACTTTTAAGATTGACTTTAAAAGCATTACTGAAAAGTTTTCTGTGAAATCCTCTTTAACTCAAGATTCATTATTCTCTGAGCTGTTCTTTTCTTTTAAAGCTTTATTATCTGAGATGCAAATCTTCCGAAACAAAGAACTGCATCAATTTTTAAACCAAACCTACTAGAGCAAAATAAAGCAGTAATGCTTTGAGCTAGTATTTCACCAGGAGCAGAAGCACATGCACTCTTTTAATGCTAAAATGTTCAGATACTTTGCTAAGCTGCGCTGAATTTGTTGAGAATGAAAAAAACCCTCATCTTGCATGTTACTTTTACTTTGCTTCCTCAGACACATGCCAACTCTGCTTCAAATATATTACACACACACAGAGAGACACACACACATACATGCACACATATATATATTCTATATGAATAAGTAATATCCTGAAAAGATAGGAAATTTCATATTCAAAATGGAATACTATGGATCAATTTGCTTTAAAAAATTCCAAAATGAATACAAGTGTAAGGGTTTTCAACTTTTAAAATAAACAAGAGTCAAACTATTAATATATGCAGACATGTAGATCAAGTATCTTAACTCCAGGAACATGTTCTTTCTGTGAGAATTAGGACCTCAGCTGCACAGAGGCAATCTGGCAGCCTGCTCTCCTATCTCAGATGTGCAGCAGGAAACCACAATAAGCACAAGCAACAAGGTTTAGATGTACCATCATATGACAGACTGGCCTTCATTAACTGTCCACTAAAATATATTATTCTGTGTTACTTGACAAGGGCTCAAAAAAAGCAAATAATTTTTAATATTGTTTTCTAGTCAATTTTTACATTTCTTGACAGGCTAGTAGAAGTGGTTTAATAAATGATTTTTTTCTTAGAACAAGGATGCAAACAAATTAAAGGCAATAAATTATTAGAACAAAGTAGCTGCCAAATACAAAGTTCCAAGAGGATTTGTGCCATTTAAGCTCAAGAAATGAACCTATATATTTAACCAATAAGACCCACTATAAAAGAAATTATCTTTCATTCTATAAAATAAATTACTCAAAATACTCAGTCTTCACAGTACTGCATAAACAGCTATACAATTACAAAAAAATTAAATATGTTTAATCAAGCTGTCAAGACTTTAAAGAAACATGATTAGCAACACCAGAATGAGGAGAATAATTAACTGCATGAAATATTACCATTTTTTTTATTCTTTAAAAAAAACCTCCACTAAATACTCACGTGTAGAGGCTGCTCTGCTACTACCAACATTCGGTGTTCTGCATATTTCCGGACATACTCGTATACATTCTGAGGAGTGACTGGTATATTTACACCGTTGGAAATAAGTTCAACCTATGGCAAAGAAATAAGAAACATGTAAAAAGGGGAAGAAGAAAAGGGATATAAAGGAAATGTGTTTGTTACAACCACCACAGTATGTTGCAGAGTGATTTATTGCTTAATGTACCTCCAAATGCAAGCAAAACTCACTGCTACAGGTTAGTTTTAAAGATTCCCTAGGACTGACTACAGCTGCCAGTGTCTGTGGTAGGCTCTACATCATTTTGAAAGAAAAAAATCCAGGCTTTAATGTCTAAGAACACAGCACAGAATCCAGGAAGACTAAAATGCTTTATATGCCACCTGAGAAGAGCATGGGTTATGTGCACACTACAACCTGCACCTGAAACCAGAGGGCCACAGATTTAGCTGTGCTTACCTGCCCTCCACCCTCCTCCTTACACAGGTCTATTGCAAAGGCTAAATCCATTGCTGCAAACACTGCATCAGCATCTGTACTCTGGGAAGCGAGGATCAGTTGCCGAAGGCTTTCATACATAACTGGATCGAAAAAAGCAAAGTCGTGCCAGTTCACCTATAAAAAAAGAAGAGAAGTTTGAAACATAACAGGTGTTCAAGAATGTATTCAAAATTAGGTGATCTGTACCACATCCATGCACTTAGCAACAAAGGATACAAACACATAGAAATAAATGCACTTAAACTCCTACTTTCAGTTTGCTTTAGAAGGGACATTGGAATATTGGAAGGAATTACATATTCAACAAGAAAAACATGAGAAGAATTAGAAGGCAATCACTCTTGGAAGACACCACGGAATATTTAAAGGTAATTTCTGCCATTAACTGTTTTTCATTAAAGATTATAATATGTTGGATATCTGATTATGTGATCAAAACTGAATTTAAGGAAAGACCAGCAGTAACAAAAACCTTGATTTAAGTTAGTTGGATCAGTTAGAACTTACAATGCCAATGACTAATGCATCAAAAGTGCTGTACATTGGTAGTTTTTACTGGGCCAGGGTAGCCATTTCGGTCAAGTTTGAATAATTATTGCTCTGAATTAAATTATACTTACACCTGAGACAAAATTTTAATTACAGATTAATTAAATGAGCTCTCTCAAATATCCCGAAAAATGCTTTTCTGTAAGCTATTGCCTAGCATTTTCTAACACTATAGTTTCTGAGTCTCAGGAAGAAAAAAAGCAGAGAGAGTATGTAGTTTCTGAAGAGGGATGAAGGGTAACCTATTACAAATCATTACATCTTAGTCAAACACCTGGCTTCTAGTACCTCTACTCTATTCAAAATCTAGGAAATGAAAAATTACCAGTCCTCAAATTAACGACCTCCATACAGTTCCAGTATCAACTTGACTAGTTAATACATATATGGTATGGGGGGAAAATTCCAGTTTTATAGATGAAGTTTTAAGTAATTACAGGACATTAAAATTATTATGTTCAACTTACCTTTCTGCCAAGTAGAACTTTGATTACATGTCTATTTAACGTGATGGGACATAGTTCATTCTGCAATAAGCACAATCCTAGGATTCTGAAAAAAAGTTTGGAGTTTGTTTTGGTAAAGCAGAAATTACACCTAGAAATCCTTCAGCAAACTCACATTTAAGAATTCCAGTATTCTAAGACTTAAGCTAGAGCTAGCTTTCCAAAATTATCAGTCACAAATTTAAATCATGGACATGCGTAATTTTTTAAAAGGATAAAAAAATTAAAATTTAACAGGAAAAGAAACCTCAAGTTGACAAATGCAAATTCCCCACTATTTAGGCTTGATGTGAGAAACAGAGACCACATTAAAAAATTTTTTTTTTTTCCAGTTTGGATCATTGGTTGTCTCCCTGGTGTTGTGTATGATTGCCTTTTACATTTTTTCATTTTAACTAAGAAGTTAATGATAGCACACCTGCCAATGTTTCGGAAACAATTCAGCCTTGCTTCTGTGTTTTTACCAGGTCTCGGTGTATAAAAACCTCGTTTTCCAGGTTGGTAGAAGAGTGGTGCATTATCATCCCCATCATCTGTATCATCTAATTCCATGTCTACCACACTGCGGCTGGATCCATGGCGCTTTCTATTTTCCTGTTTGAAAGACAGAACAGCAATTAACACACTAAATTCTAGTTACTGACACACATCAAGCTATTTGCTACCAGACCCAAAGATTCAGATTTAATTGGCTAAGAGTTCCTTTGACATTTCCAAATTATGACATTTTATACTTTTGCCTAATTACTGTTAATCCTTTCAAAAGAAAATGATTAAACAGAACTTTGTCTTGCATGATAAAGAAAGCTTCCAATTGTTTCTGGTTTTAAAATTAACTGATAAAACTGAACTGTACATTACCTGCACTTTATCTGAAGAGTCTAGCAACCCAAGATCCAATATACTGTCGGCACCATTCTCTCTTGAGAAGGGAATAAAAAGGCAGATTTAATTTCACTGTCACAGACTCAGAGAATGACAGAATGGTTTAGGTTAGAAAGGGACCCTGAAGACTATCTAGTTCCAACCTCCTTGCTGTGGGCAGAGACACTTTCCTCTAAACTGAGTTGCTCAGAGCCCCATCCAACCCGGCCTTAAACACCTCCAGGGATCTGTAGCTTCTCTGGGTAACCTGTTCCAGTGCTTCTCTCCTCACAGTAAAGAATTTCTTCTTGTTATCTAATCTAAACCTACTCTCTTTCAGTTTGAAGCCATTCTCCCTTGAATTGTCACTACACACTCTTTTATAAAGTCCCTCTCCATCTTTTTGTTGGTTCCCTTCAGGGACTGGAAGGTCACAATTAGGTCACTCATAAGCTTTCTCTTTTCCATGCTGAACAACCCCAGTTCTCTCAGCCTTTCTTCATAAAACAGGTACTACATTCCTCTGATCCTCTTGGTGACCTCCTCTGGACTTGCTCCAACAGATCCATGTCTTTTCTGTGCTGGGGACCCCAGAGCTGGATGCAGCACTGCAAGTGAGGCCNCTCTCTTTCAGTTTGAAGCCATTCTCCCTTGAATTGTCACTACACACTCTTTTATAAAGTCCCTCTCCATCTTTTTGTTGGTTCCCTTCAGGGACTGGAAGGTCACAATTAGGTCACTCATAAGCTTTCTCTTTTCCATGCTGAACAACCCCAGTTCTCTCAGCCTTTCTTCATAAAACAGGTACTACATTCCTCTGATCCTCTTGGTGACCTCCTCTGGACTTGCTCCAACAGATCCATGTCTTTTCCGTGCTGGGGACCCCAGAGCTGGATGCAGCACTGCACGTGAGGCCTCTCCCTCAACCTGCTGGCCATGCTGATTTTGATGCAGCCCAGAACACATCTAGGACACTGCCAGCTCATGTCCAGTTTCTCATCCACCAGCACCCATCAAATCCTCAGCAGGGCTACTATCAATAAGGAACTGTCATATTCCAAAACCAGTTAGAATAGATTAAACCAAAGCAAAAAAGTCACTTGTCCAAAGAAAAATATCTAGACTATCAAGGAGTAAGCTGCATGTATTGGAATTAGATGTGGAACAGTACAAGTGCTTTGGCCACAAAATCAATTCTCACTTTTGATACTTTACCTGCCATGTGCAATAATGAGTTCCATTGCTTCATCAACTCTTGCTCTAAGGGAATCTTCACTAGCTAGTAACAGAAGCAGCTGAGCAGGAGACAATTCCAACAACATTCCTGTGATTTTACTAGCAAATGCCTGGGGATAAAGGAGTGATAAGTCTTACTATTCTCCTCCAGTTCTCTCATTTTCAAATATGATCTTATGAAAGTTTTGGTATTTTAAATAGAGAATGCATTACAAGACACCTCCTAAGCTAAACAACAAATCAGAGAAACAAAATCTTAACAAAACTAAAAAGAAAATAAAATCAGTCTTACATGTTTGAATACTTTCAATTATGTTTCAATTATTTCAATCATGATAAGAAAATAAATTTTTACATTACAAGATGACGAGAACAATCATGTTAGGGAAGCCTTACTGGCTGCATTGCTTGCACTCGAGGGTAGAGCCGTTCTCCAAGGGCTTGTCTGTGTGCTGGGAGAGGGTCAGGGTCATCGCTAGGATTTCCTTCTGATGCTGGTCTAAAAGGCCGTGTGTCAATGGACAGTTGTCTTCTGAAGTCCCTTAAGACAATCAGAGCAGTTTGTACTCATTTCAGAGGAAAAATGCAAAAATCCTCTGGAAACAGTATTATTTGCACACAGATTCATATTAGCATTAACTTTACTGCTGGAAGAGTAGTGTTGCTCATAGCTGCTTGGAGAGAATGAATCAGAAAGAGAGAATTAAAATGAACCAGAGATTTTACTTGTGTTTTGGATATAGCAGTCTGACATGCCACCAATGGCATTGTTGTTTCCAAACCACCTCACAATTTTATTCTAGTACACAAGTTTCTGTCATTGTTTTGGCAGAAGAGACTGATGGCCTGTGGTGGAGACATAACCTATTAACGCTAAAGTAAGCATAATAATTCCTAAAATAATTAAAACTAGAGAATGAATTTCAAGAAATTACCCTGCAAATTGCTCTTGAAAAAGACTCCTTTAACTGGAGGAAGTAAAAGTACCTTTCCTGATGATATCCAGGGCAATTACTCTATTTGACAAAATATCTTCATCAAGTTAAAGATTTATCACTTACCTATCCCTATCTCTCCGAGAACCAGTTCGCAAGCCACTACTTCTCCGCATTTCTCTCTCTCGCTCCCTCTCCCGATCTCTCTCTCCCCTATTTCGCAATCTCTGCATCAGACCTGAAGGGCAAAAAACCTCATAAACTTAAACATCTTGGTATTTCTCTCTCCTACCTAAGTTTCAGTGTAAGGAAGACTAATTTTTGGAAGAGCTTGAAAGACATCAGTGAGACAGAACCACTTCACTTGAAGCAGTGATTGGGTTCAGCCAAACTTAAGAAAGGACCTGAAGTGTTTGTACCAACTTAAACATGACAGAATACTTTAAGAGTTTATATATACTTTCGAAAACATTAAAATGTGTTTGAGGAAATTTACATGGAGCAGCCATATTAAAATGCATAAGCTCTTAATAGCTATAATCTTGACAATTATCACCTGCTGGAGAGAAGAATACTCAAAAAATCTGAGCACATCTAAAGCAGATTCTTGTTGCAAAAATAACAAGAGGTTCCTGTTTCTGAAAGTGGCAGGGGGAAGTAATTTCCTTGCTCCAGAGGTAATTTTTATGGATTCTGGGCTGAGCTAACAGAGATGTCTCTGGCACGAGGCCAAGTATTCCTATGTAAAAAAAAGCACCCAAGGTTTTTATGAATATTTTCTGCAGATTAACTGTTATGCATCACTTACTTGTATGGGTACCCTTGTTGGCATTCTGAATGCAATCTAGATTTGGCAGTTTCTCATTTGACAGAAAAGCCTGTGCAATAGCAGTATAAAAGCTTCGTGCTACACCGCTGCCTTCTCCGGGCTCATCCTTAAAAGTAACTTTCACTCTGTGTACAGCCATCGGAGTGGTAGCACACCTGCGGCCAAAGTGGTTGTTGAGCTGCCTCATGGTCTGCTGAATTAGAAGATCTCTGTCTCGATCAACCTAGTAAAAAATACAAAAAAATTCTTTCTTTACCAATGATCATACTGAGAGACTTTCAGCTTCACAACAGATTTCTGGATACTGCTGTACAGATTCAAAAAATACCGATCTGACTGGGAAAAACTACAGAGTAACTACAACATAACTAACGAAGTATGATTTAAGACACCTGCTTGCAGACTCTGAAACACTTCTATCAAGTTACTGTAATAATTCAACTTTTAATGAAAGTTTTTTAAAGATAAACTAACATTTTTTACCTCCAGTGTTAAATCTCTTGATTGCTGGTTTCTAAGTTTTTCCATCTCCCTGCGGAATTTCGATTCCTTTACTTCAAAGCCTCCTAATTCAGTCAAGATCTAAAAATAATTTAAAAAAAACAAACACAAACCCCCAAATCAGAATAATCAGGGAGAGTCACAATTTAGTTGTAAGAGGAACTGTTCTTTCACTGAGAAATACACACCGATCCAGGTTCTGCTCCAACATCTTCCATGAATACTCTACCAAACAACTCCAAAGAAAGGCGCCAACGTCCCAGCAACATGTCATGAGAAATCACCATGCCCATGAAGCTACACTGCGGCCTGACAGAGAAAAGAAAAAATGATAGATACATAGAATCAAGTTAAATTTCAGACACATTTTGTGTACGTTGGCTTTTTCTTACCCTCTGCCTTCAACTAAGTTTTTATTCCTGATAAACAATGACACAGTACACTAAGTCTGTCGACAAAAGCACATGAAGCTGCTTACTATCAGCAGAAACACAAGTCTTGCTTCCAAAGGGTAATTACTCCAAAAGCATGTAACTTTTGCTGCTACATGGAATTCACTGTTACTGGTCTCCCATCAACCAAGACCCCTTAATTTCTTTTAAAATAGCTGGAATTTGAAGTGAGGGCAGTTGAATCCCTAACTGTGTTAAGTGTGGGCAGCACTACACAGATGGCAAGCTGTCGATTCCAACTCCTCAGCTTGGCTACCCAGGACATCACAGTGGGTCTGCAGCAGGAAGCCAGGGAGCAAAGGAACTTGTCTCCAGTTTGCACAGACCTTCTTGAAGACTGTTCAACCCTTTCGAAGCTACTAATCATAAACTACATATGCAAATTAAACTACCCATTTTAAAAGACCTTTCAGAATCCCAAACAGCCATTTACCAGAGCAGCAATATTTCAAAGAGTAAATTTTAACTCAGCTACCTGAAAGATGTGAGGGGTGGCCCTTCACTTTCTGTCAATCCTATCTCTGCCAACAAACTGCTTTTCAGTTGTGCTGCAAGATCGTGAGCTGAAGGCCCTGGTTTTGAACTCTCAGATTCTTCTGTAGGCACATTTTGTTCTTCCCCTTCCTTCTTTTGTCGATTTTGCATGCTCATTACATTTTTTAAGTTGGCTGCATAAGACATTTTAGTTGGAAGAACCTAAAGGAAAAGTAAAATTTAATTGCACTTTCAAAGCAGCCTAGAAGGCTTTTTCAGCACATATATTCATAAATATGCATTTTAAATCACACAAAAGTGAACACTGTAATTGACCTGTTAAAGCACAATGACCTCAATCATTTCAATAAATACAGAAAAAAAAATTTTCCCCACTGCGTGTTTGCATTTTCATATGCTTGCCACTTAATGTTCACTCTAAAGGAAAGTCAAATCTACTGGACTACAGGAAAATTTAAATCTTTATATCAAAAATAATTATATAATTAGCATTCCAAAATTACCTCATAATTGTACTACTGTATTTAAAAATATTACCTGAAAGTTGCTATATATCAATAATCATCAAGTTTCTACATTAAGCATACTTTTCATAAAGATTTCAAGTTTTCACATGCACTGGACTTTTAAGTTAACATTCTAAAAGCTACATAAAATTCTCTCTGAAAACATTAGAATGTATTTTTAAGGAATGAAGGATCTAGTTTAAATTACCATATTGCTGAAAGTAATAAAGCTTTACATTTACCTCAAGGCAGTTTCTATCCACTGTAACTTCCATTAAACACTTGCCACTGTTGGCAGAAGATGAGTACAGACCCTGACTGGGTCGGCCGAACAGATCTTCTTTGCGAGCATTTGGCTGAAAAGCAACAAAAGTGTTCTGGGTCAATAATATACTTCTGTGAGGAATGAATAAGCAAACTGCAGTTTTCCTCCAAAACACCATTTCTGATGTCACCTGTAATAGATGTGGCTGGTCTGCCAAGGGGATGGCCTCTGCCAGAGGAACCTCAAAGGGATTGGGTGGAATGCAGCCAAGGAACGTCATAGAGTCTGACCGTCTGAAAAATGGATGGTTTTGGCCCGTCTCTGCTGGAAGGGTGTCATCATCTTTGTCGTTGAGTGTTGCACCTACATCAGAGATTTCAAATCAGTTTTCACAGTTATAAAAGCAAAGGATATAAAATGCCAAAAATTAATATCCTTCCCTCGTAGCTACCTGACCAGAGGAGAATCTCTGCAAATTTAATACTTCTACAGGATGCTTCTGCAAATGCTGTATCTTTATTAATTTGCTTAGTTATAATTTTTATTCTTTTTACTATACCTAGCTTTGCTGAACAGGCAGTCCTACACTGTATGTAGGAGTATACATTCTACCATTTTCAGCACAGTTTGATCAGATCAGTTTAACTATGATTCAAATTTTAACATGGAATGGTAGGTAAGGGCAGAAATGCTGCAGTTTAGTGAGAAAGGAGATGAAAGGATGGCCCTGAAATGAGACGCAATGAAATAGACAATGGCAGAAGAAAATTGGTAAAGTAACAATACTAGGAAAATCTTACTAAAACCTAACTTTACATACAAGCAACAGAATTTATTCAAAGTCTCAGCTAGCTGAAGGGAAAAAGCACTAAGAAAGTCTGGCATTTTGGTGTGCTATGTCCATTTTTGCATACTAACTTTGATTGGTATCATCATCATTTTCATGCTCTGAATCTTCATTGTCAAGACCCAGTTCCAAAAGCTCCCGAGTTCTTAATAAAAACAGCCAAAACAACAACAAAAGAAAAGAAAAAAAGAGTCAGTCATCTTGAAGAGATTATTAGGCAAAACATTCATATCTGTAGCATAATCAGGAAGTGTACTTAAGAGTTATACATAACAAAATCAAAACTAAAACTGAAGTACCATAGAGAACTTCTCATTACATATTCACTACATTGCTCACACAGTTACCCTTAGAGCCATCTGGCCATCTACTAATTTTGATCTTAAAAGTTACAGCTTCTGGTACACCCTTGAGGTCATAACAAACCTTACATTACCAATATAAAAAGAACATTGTATTGCAACTGAAGTCACAGTCCAATATATACCTAAAATACCAATATCTCATATTTTGCAGTTACTAAATTTGTAGAGAAAATGGAAAGTTATGTTTGACCTGCAGTATTGAAAATAAGGAGCAGAAAGGGGCAAAGATCTGCATTTAACTGTTGAATAGGACTGCTTGGATACATTATCTAAAATACCTAGTAAGAAATGAGAATGACAATGTAGACTACCAACATGTGAATATTTCTATTAGCACTATCTGGCATATGAAATGAAAAAAATATACAAAGAAGCATTAAAACATCTTAGAAATTAATAAATGCACCTTGTAAAACGCCATAGTTGAAACAGCAGTTTTTCAACTCAAGGACATTTTCAGCTACTATGTCCCTACTGTGCTTTAAGTATCAGATGAATCTCAAATGCACATAACCAAACAGAAAACAAAACCACAGAGCCCATTATATCACACAATGACATTTTCTCCAGTGTCATCTCTAACATCTTGGACAGATATCTAAGTAAGTTGTTATCATGCCAAATGCATGTCTCATGTCATTAACTGAGAAACTGTACTGAGTATGTCTTTTAGAGGCATAGCTACAGAGCTAAAAATCCAACTCAAGTTTCAACACTAAGAAAATATATTACAGCATAAAAAGAAAGGAACAGGCTACTGCAACAGGCTTATCAAACAGAGGTGCATTATACCATTATAGAAATTCTTTTATAATATGTATGTTACTACACACACCCACACACAGACATACAGATTAATGCATGTATTTATATAAGCTGCTGAGGAGCAATGCCAATGACTGAAACAAAAGGGCTTACTCCACTTTTGCTCAAGACTTTTTTCTAGGAGTCAACCTCAATACCTTTTCCTTTCCAGCTGAGGAGTATCCAATGTTGTCTGTTGATTCATTGCTTTAATCCAATAAATAAGGGCTTGAAAAACATATGCTACGTGCTTTAGTGAGCAGACATCCAGAACAGGAAGCACATCCGAGTGCTCATCGTTGTGAGAACGCATCAAGGACAGTGCGTAGTTCAGGAAATCACCACGTGCTGACATCATTCCCTGACGGGCACTGAGTAAAGTAGCACGTCTAGTGAAGGAAAAGGATCAAATACAGGGATGTCAGGCATCACAGGAGAACACAAACTTTATTAATAAGACTTATATTTGAAATTTGGATGCAAAATCTCAATGAACTCCACACAAAAACAGTGATAAGCATAAAACAACCAGTTCAGATGCAATACACTGTAAACAATTAATGCTCAAGATTAATCTAGTACGTCACAATACACCAAATAGTAACAACAACAGGAAGCAAACTTAAATCAAAACAGTAACTACATTCCGGCACTGCAAAATTAGATTCATAAGATGTCTCTGAATAAGATTTGACTACAAAATTGATAATTCATATTGCATGCAGTAATCAAACTATTTGCATACCTTCTTCCCTCAAGTGTTCTCAAGCTGGCTTCCTCACGAGCTGTCATTCTTTCCCTTCTGGCTGAGTTCTGAGAAGCGTGGAGAGGATGATTTGGATGCCCAGGATCACCAGCAGATGATAATGCTGAACCATAACGCAGCTGAGCTTCGGTAGAGTCCATGATACTGACCATCCAATTCCAAGTAGGAATAAGCTTTTCTTCCACGTAATTCTATAGAAAACGAGATTTAATTGGTTTTGCAAACAATAGAACTAGATGATGAGAATGGAATCTTCCTGACTCCCTACAAAGAGGCTGCAAAACCAGGCTCAAGAATTATTGATGGTCGGTTTCTGAAAGCTCTGTTGACACTGCTGATTTACTGTGGTGGTATGCAGCTCTCATCAGTTAACACTTTGGTGTCTATAAAGCATTCTCACCATCTCTCTCTCTTTGGGCATCTCTTCTACTCCTCCCCTTATGACCACCTAGCCTCTCCCAGGTACACTCAACTTGGCAATTTCAGCTTAATTCCTGGCTTTCTATCAGCTTTAACAGCCCTCATCCTGCTGTGGAATTCATCAACCCAATCTTTCACCATTCTTCACCCCTTGCAAATTACTCAGTGAAGACAACGAAGTTAAAAACTGCACAGAGAACTATGTCTGCATACAAGTCTCACCTCCCGGTCTTATCTTTGCTTCACCTGTTCATTTCTTACTACTGGCTCTGGAGCCTGCTTTTCTTGCCATCTGCTAACTCCATTGACCTGTTGGATTTTTTGATCCAACATCAGTCTGCTTTCTTCATTCCTCTGCATTCCAGTCTTCCAAAACATCCTTCACACTTCTAATACACTGAACAAACAAAATGCTGTCCCAACCCCATTTTGGTGCCCAAACGAAACCTCCACTGTTCAGCTTTCCTGTGCTGAACAAACCTCTTGCTGCCTCAGCTGTACAGATCTCCTGTTCACTTTTCCCACTAACAATCTCCTGAACAGAAAATTATTTTAGCCTTCTCCACAATAAAACTACACTCTCTTATTTCTTTCCCTGTTTGTTTACCCCAGCATTTGATCCCAGAATATCTTTCTAACCTTCCTTTCCGAAATCAGAAGTCTTTTCCTTCCATCACACTGAAAACAGAGCCATACAAATACCATGCGGCTCAATTACAAGTAAATATATTGTCAGCAGGTTTCCACATCCCTACACAGCATCACTAACAGAAAATAGCACCCCTTGATTTCCCCACACAGCAGCTGTTATTCTGACAGCTGACCTCTGCACTAAATTCAGTACATATAATTCTACCCAATACACTATGTCCAGGTAGAAGTTGATACATATTTTCCTAACACTCTGGAGTCCCTCCTGCCTTGATAGTCTCTTAAACTCATATCTTTACATGAAGGGGAAGACTGCTACCTGACATGTATTTTCTCTACAGCTGCATTTCACATAAGCTTTCAAAAATAGACAGTCAAGAGCACTGTATAAAAAATATGTGCATAACATGGAAAGGATGACCATGTCCCTGAAGGAAGGGACAGTGAACAGTACATTTACCTGTACTAATCTTTTATCTTGTTTAATTATTTGGCCTTTATTAGCTTTCTTCTTATATAGACTCAACAGCTCATGTCAAATAGAATATGGCAATTGATGTCTAGCAGAAATCCCTAGCCAATTCTGACTTAACTATTAATTATGTACCAGTGACATTGTTTAAACAGAATCAACTAAAGTTTCGGTTTTTTTCTTTTTTCAAAAGAATTTTGAAATACTACCAATGTAATGAAATAAGTAATCATAGTTACTTTAGCCCACACTCTCTCTTAACATAAGAAGAGGCTGAGAATGCTGGGACACTTTAGATTGAAGAAACAAACTCAGGAGGATTTTATCAGTGTGTACAAATAAAAGGTATTCGTATAATACTGATAAAAAGGTATAAAGCATTCAAAGCCAGACTCTTCGTAATGATACCCAGTGAATAGACAAGTAGCAACAGGTACAAATTGAAATACCTGGTAAATCCCTTTAAACTCAAGAAAAATCCTCTTTCACTGTGAGAGCTGTCAAACATTTAACGGGTTGTTCAGAGCAGCTGTGGAATCTCCATCCTTGGAGATATTCAAAATCTAACCAGACAGTCCTGAGCACCCTGTTCCTATTGACCCTCAAAGAAATTTGGACTAGCCAATATGCAGAGGTCACTTGCAATCTCAACAATTCTATAATTTTACCTAAAAAATCCCAGCTGCACTGAAATTATGTTTGTCTGTGAAAATTTCCATGTTCTTACCTGCAAGTTAACTGCATCTTGATAAGTCAGCTTCACTGCAGCTGGAATCTGGGAGTACACTAAGTGATTGTACTTGGGAATCAGACCCATCAGGTCGGATATCTGCCGTATCACAATACTGTATGCTCTTGCTAAGCTGCTTGCAGATGTTAAATAGCTGCTTGCATTGCTGGCCTCAAGTGCTGCAGCAGCTGCTGCAGCGCTTGTACTGATGGTACCACTGCGACGTAGGTTTGAGGGATCAATGTAAATCAAGCCCGCTGAACTTGCTAAACATAAAAGAAGAGATGACATTAATGAACTCATTTAATCTTTGCTATGTCATTTGTTTATTGATGGATTTCATGAAGAGTTACAGAAATAAACTCGTAAATATTACCGACACCACAACTGTAACTAGAAAATAATTACTGACTACAGTAAGCATACTCAGATCTTGACAGCAACAGATCTTTTCCTTTTTTAAAATTCAAAACTAGAATTGGAACAGTCAAGGTGGGTCAGCAGTACCACAAGGAAGAGATAAGATTTCAAGTTGAAGAGAATAAACACAAGCAGAGGAAGGAACAAAGCCAGAGCTAGCTGGCACTCATGCATGCAGTTCACTCAGACTTGCCTGCAGGTGTTGATGTGCTAGAGGGGGCTGTGCTGGTGGTCCTCTGGTTTTGGGTGTTCCTTACAGCCCATTGCATGGAACGGGGAGCCTGGGCAGCACCGTTGGCATGGGAGCTGTTTGTGGTTCGCTCCAGAGGCTCATCAAGCATGAAGGTCTCCTGCTCTATGTCATCACTCTGACTGCTGCTGCTATCAGAGTCACTGGAATCATTTGATTGAGAGTCATCTTCAGAAAAAAATGCTGGAACACTGCTAGCTCCTGTTGAGAAAAATAAGCAGTAACTGACAGCTCCACGCTCATGTCAGCATAGTAGACTTCTTCCATGAGAAACTACACTATACTAAAAAGGTTCAAGTATCACTACTGAAAATATTCAATAAATTATCCTTAAAACATATGCTAGTTCTCAACAAGTGTAATGAAAAAGCAGTATCATTATTCACATTTCAAAATATAAATTAAGAAGTAATTTGATTTAAAAATTCTTTAGTGATTCTACCCCTAGGAAAAGAATGCTAAAAATTATGTTTCCAAATTGGACAGTGAGGCAGTTGCTCTCAAAAACCTGTACAATAAGCGCTATGGTTTTGTGTACTGATTTAAACCATAAACCACTGTTTTAATCTTCTACTTTTAAAAGTAAGTGAGAATATTTCATTTCAATACACAAGAGGCCAAGGTAATTTCTAACACATGCAGATGCTCTTTAAGAGCAAAAAATGTAGGTCACATCTTAATACACCTCCTTGTCCAAGAGGTCTGCTCAGTACCTTACTATTAGAGAAAAGGAAAAACAGGAGATCTGGGGAAGGAGAAGCATACCTACTCCTAGTATCTAAATTTAACCAGCTCAATTAGACCCAAGAAGATGTGGTGTACCTGCTTCTGACCCAGCAGTAGCTGCAGTGACAACACTTCTGCGCCCACTGGCATTGTCCTGGTTACTGTGGTTACTCTCACTGTCACTTTCTGTTTCAGCAGCAGCTAGCAAATCCAACTCCATATCACTGCCTATAAAAACAATGGACAAAACATCTCATGTTTAGAAGACAAAATTATGATTATTGCAGTGACTCATGTAAGACAGAAACAGACCCCAGACATCCTTACTACAGCAGAAGTTAATGGATATGCAGTGGGGTCATAAAAGCAGTGCAGACACCCAACAACACCTGGAGCATGTTTTCTTATTTTCCAGCAATTAGCCACCCGCTCTCACTCTGCGCTGTACAAGTACATTCAACACACAGTGAAAATAAAGGTTTTTAGGATTCAAAATAAGTCATTCCAACCAAAAGACTCCAAAACTCTTCATACACATTTGTATGTACAAATTGTAGTAGGACAATTTAACATATACTGTTTCAACTAGTATTTAAAGAATATTTGAAAACTTAAAAAAATACCCCTAATTAAATAGACAGGTTCTATTCCAGTTTCAAGCTCTAAAAATGCTTGAATATTCGGCAAATCAGTAAAAAGAATCACTGTAAATGGATTGACTGGAACACACACAGTCAGAAAGAGAAGAAGATAACTTTTTTTTAAGATCATAGCTTTGGGTCATCAATCCCAAACTAAATAATACAAGATAAGTCATATTAAATTCAAACATTTTCATACGGGATTGATTAATTATGTCTACAAAATATTGAACCATGATTTAGTACTCTGTGATTAGTTTGAGAAGTAGCTTGCCAGGATTCAAATCTCTTTTGAGAACACATCTATCATTGTTGTGGTTAAACACCGGCCCAACCATCAAGAACAGTAGCAAATATAGAAGGTCAAATATATTGTTAACCAAGAATATAATAACATCTGATACCTTTGGGAACTTAATATTTTCTCCTCAACCAGAAAAACTTCATGTACTTGTATACTACATGTTATCTCAGATTTTAAACATCTCCTTCTGTAAGAGGAGCAGTCTGGAACCCTTGGATTCTCTCTGCTTGTGCAAATCTCCCAAATCATTATCACTGGTGACTCCAAAGATGCTTTTATTTTTGATGCTTAGTTTTCTCACTCAAACAGTAAATGTGCAGGATGTATATAATACATACCATCCTCATCATGCTCATCATGCTGTCCTTCTGCTTCAGCATTTTCTTCACCATGTTCTTCCTGTTCATCATGATGGTCTTCTTCACCAGCCACCCCCTCAACCACCTCAACCTGTAAAGAGATTGTAATATTATGCCAGACTATCTTCAATACCAGAGAATCTATGTGTTTTCCAAAACAGTGCAAAGTTTGATTTAAAAAGACACATCTTGGAAAGATGACCTCAAAATTGAACTGACGTGAATGAAAAAAGGAACTTACAGCCACAGTAGTTGTACGTGGCTGTACAGTTTATAGTGTTGTGGGAAAAAAATCACATACACAAATAAACCAGCCTTGGACATTAGATTTTAATGCTCTAAGGATAAAACTGACTACAAAACTGGTAATTAGTTTCTAATTACTGAAGATGTATCATGTGCTGAAAAACCCTCTAGCTGTCTAACAGAACTTACATAATAGCTGCCATGTGCTGTAAGACTTTAAAACTTTTTTAACAGGGGGAAATAAAGTAGAAAAGTTTTCAAACAGTTACAAAGTTCTATTAAAAATGCTTACAGCACTGTAAGATTTCATGAAGTACTACTTAACACCTTTTTCAAGTCAGATGCACGGATTTCAGGTTCAGATGTTAAAGCATGGGCTAATATTGTGTGTGCCATATTGAGAAGAAAAAACAAGTACAATAAAGAAAACTGACCTCTTCTACATCAGCTGAAACGATATCATCTTGTTCTTCATCCCTGCCACGAACTGGTTGTGACTGACTGATTCGTCTTTGCTGAGGGTTCCTTATTATGTAGGATGACTGAGATTGACTAGAACTTAAAAATATATAAAAGTAAATCCTCAAAAAAAGTCCATTTGGACCTCTAGATATAATTTAATAGAAAGCTACAAAATATAACCACCTTTAAGAAGTCTTTGAAAAGAACAGATAGTAAGCTTTAACAAGTTTTACCTGCTAGACTGGTCAGATGATGGTCTGGGTGGCAGAGGCTCCACAGAAAACAGTTCTTCACTTCCCTGCATGGCATCTATACTAGTGCTAGCAAGGGTAAAGGGTGCTGTAGGACGTGCAATTCCCATCCTGACTGGGATAATTAGAGATTCTGCTACATTGCACAACTCTTCAACAGCATAGGGCAATAATGCCTGGAATACACGTTTACATTTTCCAATCGGCTGTGGAATAAAATTGCTGGGGGAAAAATACAGAAAGATAAATGTCAAATACTTTTTTTTGCCCCCAAAACTTCACGGCCATATTAATTGTCCTAATTTTTTACTCAAAAGGTCATCTTTAGGAGATACATACATTTGTGTGTCTAGAAACAATATGCATCTATTCAAGTCAGTGAAAAACATTTATCATTCAATAATTCAAGACTAAGTCTTGATATCTAAATCTCCTACTGACAAACAACCATAGACTGTAATTTTAATATGTTTAAAAAACCTATTTTCAAAAACTCTAACACTGTAAACAAAAGGTTTGATATGAACATGTAAGTTTAACAAGCACTGCATTAAGAAATTACATGCCATACCAACAACTATTGTGCATCTCTCCAAACCTTGTCTACAGAATACAAAATAATTCAGGTGTTTCTGCCTATTGTTAATTTTTATCAACTCATTTTATAAGAAAAAAATGTAAATAAAGGGAAAAAACACCACAATCAAGACACATCTTCACCACTTACTTTTTCTTTTTGGAGGAAGCCATCTCCACGCTAAGAATGACAAACACTCTTGCCACAGAGCGCAGGAATCTCATTGTAACAGCAATAGCTTCTTCTCTGCGTCCTGGCGTGTACTTGTTTTGTAATTCCTTTACCAGAGTACCCAGCAAAGTATCTAATAGCTGAAGAAAGAGGTCATTACAACTCATTAGCTGCATGTAATTTTGAAGCATGAAACAGATTAAAACTCCAAGGGAGATCACAGTCATAACAGTATAAATTCATAAAACCAGGATTAACTTGAAGTTACTTTCAAATAAATTTCCAAGCACATGACCTGAGATACCTTATAATATCATATTATTCAGAAAACCTATGGGTAAAACACGGGTATCAGTGCTTACCAAAATGTCTGCTGTACATTTGACAATAAGGCAGTGTGTGAAACAGTCCAAGCGAATAGTTCCACTTTGCTGATTAAGGTAAACTTGTTCTTCAGGCAGAAGATGACCTATCCTACTGCTTGCACTAAGACTTGGAAAAAACAAAAAGAAAGGAAATAAATTTATATAAGTCAGCAGGTGTCAAATATCAGATCAAACTTTACATCAACAACTATGTGCAGATACACACGGGTCTTTATTTTCCTGGGAGCCAAACATGATCATGGACTTCAGTGCATTCCAGTCTTGTAAAACACGTTCCAGAGCTAGCTGGGCAAAACGAGGAGGTTCTAAATCATGATCAGGCATATCAGAATCTAGAAAGACAAAACAAAACAAAACAAACCCAAAAAAGCATAAGGAGGAGCTACTGAAATAAAGAGTTTGCCATTGATTTCACTGAAACAGCTCTTACCTTCAGGATTTGCAGTTTTACGATTACGATCTTCCCTGATTCTAGGTGGTCTGTATTGGCAGTGTTCTACAGTTTGTCTGGCAACTGTCTGTACTAAAAACAACAGCAGATGTTCTCCCCTGTAATGAAAAAAATGTTAGTGGAAATAAAATATACCTCATATTTACAAAATAATTTTTAAAAATTTGCCTTTATACCACATATATTTATAAAATAATTTTTAAAATTCTGCCCTAGGCAATGCTAATGTAAACTTGCCTGCTATTTGGCATGGTAACAAGATTTGTGGTGGTAAGCAGGCGGTAAAGGAGATCAAGGCGAGCAGACTTTTGTCCAGCAATGAGTGTTTTACACTTGCACTTCTCCCAGCAATCGCAGTAGGCTGTTGGGGATGTTCGTTTGAGCCTACAAGAAATAGAAAAGGTGAACTGCAACACTGTTCAGTAACATACCAACCCTTTTCTACACAAGCTGGGAGTGTACACGCTTAGATTCCTTCTGGAGTTTTTTGTTTCTGATGGCAGCAAAATGCCAAAACCTAGCCTAAAAAAGAGAAATAGAGATTTTATATGTGGCAGCACTTGACGTTTGTCATCCATGTTTTCTACACTCATCTTAAGAGGGCAGTTTCACTACACAGCTTTTCATAGTGTCATAGTAAAACTCATCCAAGATCATTTGTTCTTCCCTAAAACAGCCTCCATCCAAGAAAGTTGAGCTGAAAATATTCATGACATGCAGTCATATCTCAGTAACTGTTACAGAGTTAAGAATATAATTGTATTTGTTAGCTTATTACAGCTAGGATATTAATGCTGTAACTTTTACATCCTGTAACAGCGGCACAGAACACATGTAGCTTCAAAGCTTTGGGCCAGGTTGATCTGAGATTTCTTGATTGTTTGTTCACTTTTCACTTTGTTACAGTTGATTCTTAAAAGATGAATATCCTACATTTCTTTCCAAAAATTCACAAGAATGATCTGTCATCAAGATTCATAAAACTCTGAGGGGCAGCCAAAATGAAAACACAGTACTATTTAGATATAATGTTTTCACAATATTATACACTTTGAAAATTATTCATTTACTCTAAATACTACAAAGAGGAAAGTACAAAACCGCTTCAGGTTACTCTTTCAATTCTGTCTTATTAAATAAATCTTACAGAGCAGATCTGAAACTATTTTATTAATCTTCTGTTCTCTATGTTTGGAACACTTCGAACAATGAAAAACTTTATTAAGTATCAATAAACAAAGGAAACCACAAAATACTGATTTAATTATAAGAAATGGAACATAATACTTACTTGCAGTCATGTCCTTTGTGACATACCCTTGCACATTCTGTGCAACAACAAAGTGATTCCAACAGGCCACATGTTCGGCATTCAAATATATCCTAAAAAAAAAGGAAAAAAATATTATGCACAGTTTTCTCCTTACAGTGCTTGCAATCTCACACTATTTCAGGTTAAAATAAAACTGCACTTGTTTAAATTGATGCCTAAACTTAGAAGTAGGTCGGTTCTATAAAGTGAAACTTAGTTGTTAAGTTAAAATATTCAGTGTTTTCAAAGAGCCGTGTCCATCAAAATTCTTGCCAAAGTTAGCCAGAGGGGAAAAGCCACACCCAGTAACAACCATGTTGTGAGGAACACAGTCAGTTTTGAGACTACATAACAATTTGGGGAGGCAGTAACCACACCAGACTTAAAAAGTTACCGTAATTTAAATAATGGAATTAGTAATTTGTAAATCGTGTTAGTAGACTAACACAATACACGGCTGAAACATATTCCTATTGCTTAAAAAAACCCCATATTCCTATTGCTTAAAAAAAAAAAAAAAAGCTTACTTGGTTAATATGTTCTGCACCAGTCCAGGTAAAACTGCATGTATCATTACAACACAAAACATACAAAGGAGAGTCATCTGGATTTGTACCAGAAGGACAAACCATTCCCATAAACACATCATCTTCTTTTTCGCTGGATGTTGCTTCAGCTAAAATAATAGAATAACAGTGTTAAAAACAATTCCCCCCCCAAAAAAAAACCCACCAAAAGAATTCGTTCTTGGTAGATGCTTGCCATTGAAAAATCTCATACAGCATTAAAAGTTTAAATAAAACCTGTTACAGCTTGTTGAGAAAACTTTCTGCATTATTTCTTATAGAAGCCACTGCCAATTCCTGGAAAACACACGCATGATCTCTTCCCCAGTTTTAAATTCACTAATATTTTAATCAATTCAACAAATCACCATTTTGAAGGATTATGGAACATATTCTTAAAAGGAGTATTTTTGTCCCACACAAAGTCCTACAGAACTGTGGTGTGACACGGTCTAATGTGCTTAAGTTTTTCCCTAAATTCAATTTCACATATTTCTCCTAAAAATTAAATACCAACATTAAAATAAAGTCACAAAATATTTGTTTGTATATAAGTCTTTTCAGCAACAGGATCTAGCTTGGCATATCACTATACCATATCAGGTTTTTTCAATTTCAAGAAAGGTCCATGTGGTAACTTTGTGCTACCAAAAAATAGTACCTTAATCCACTAGTTTATAAAGTAATGAAATGCCAAAAAGATTATAAAGAACACAAAAGCAATAATATTCGCAGATATCTATTGCAATATACAAACTGCAAAAGAGAAAGATACTCCATAGTAACAAAATTTCCAAAACATGCAGCAATCTAGTGTCAGTAACAACTCTGCTTAGAAGGAAACCATACACTAACAGTGACTAGAACTGTTGTACCTTTAGCAATCTTCTGTGCAGTTTCTAGAATTGTAATTGCAGCAGGATATGCCCGGCCACTAACTGCTGACATAAATGGTGTCATGCCTCTCGCATCCCTAGACAAAAAAACCCCAACAGACAAGTTAAAACACTGAATTTTTTTCATTAAAACAGGAGACGTAGGATGCAAATATATGAAAACTTAGCACCACTGATCTTGTGCAAACAGAAAAACCACAAAGTGAATAAGCACTCTTGTTTATTTCACTCCTCTGAAACAGACATACTTTTACAGGATGACAGGACACAATACAACTGTATTCCAAAATTCTCGGTTTTAACTAACAGGCCTTTATGTAGCCTTTTTAAAAAGGCTTCTATGTAATTGATTTAAGGTAATATAACATTAAAAACAATAGTGAGAACTCATATGAAAATCCTTACTTAGCTGACAGCAATTCTCGAAGATAAGGCTGTAGAACAACGCTATCACAGAGCAATTTCAGTATGAAATGAGCATTTGCCTTCCGATCCTTCGATTCCACTACAGAGGGTTCTGTAGAAGGACCTGTAGGAAGAAAAAAAACAATTGCAGAGAAACAGTTTTTCCTCAAAAAATGACTACCTGCTAAAAGCAAGAGATTTGCTGGGGTGAAAAATTGGTAACTTGACTATTCAGTGGTTTCAGCAATACTTCACAGAAGTACTGTATATTTCAGTTCCAAATTATATTTGAAATATAGAGCATAATCCCAATTTCATGCTGATTACCATAGTTTTACATTTTTGTCACTCTCCATGTATATTTTTACACGAAACTTAGTAGGGTGCTTCATTTACTTTCTGCACACTGAGAAATTTCTGCTTCAATCCAGTCTTCATCTGCTAAGAGGAATTTTCACAGGCAGAAAGTCTGTGCAAGCAAAGACAGCCTTTGAGACAAGTTCCATTCTAAAGCATGATGGAATAAGCAGGATGTCCTCACCTGGTATTGTGGAGGTGCTGGGTCCTTGGCCGGTGCCAGTCGCTGCTGTGGTAAGAGATCCCACAGCGGGGGCCAGGATAAAATCAATGTCACCATCTTTCAGTAAACAGAACAGCAGGATGTATATCAATACATAAAAACATCCCTAACAACATGCTCTTGCTGCAGTGTCTAACACACTGCAAGTTTGCTGTATTTAACTGGCAATCTTTCCCACGAAGGGCCACATTCCTAGGTCCGTAATGTAACTCAGCATTACAAAGCAGACTTCCCAGCAGTTTGACACCGGCATCAAAATGACACACACTGGATTTAAAAATAGCTGTTAAGTCTTCAGTAAACTCCTGAAGTTTTATCTCAATGAACACTTGCTAGCTCAATGGTATTAAGGGTGAGACTAATATAAGTTATTATTCACCTTAAAAGCCATTGGTTCTTTATCAAATCTCTCTTTCTACAGTCTATATATGAGATATATGAGCAGACTTACCTGGATCCATTGCAGGAGGATCTGGAACCCAGCTGGGAGGAGCTATTGGAGGAGAAACTGGGTCCTGGTGATCACTTGATGAAGCACCAGCTTCATGTCTGCCCAATCCAGCAGCTCTCAAGGATCTTCTCATCATTTCCCTTAATCTCAAACTAAATACAAAACCAAGGCAGAAATATTCTCATTTTCATTTATAGTTAGAACATATTGAAGAAAAATTTCACACTGAAAAAGGAAACAAAACTCCTCTTATCAAAATTTCATTTCAGCATATATAAGAATGAGCCACAAGGTATTTTTCATTGCATTTTGTTCCACCAGAATGTTTTAGCCTTGGAAGAACAGTCACTAAGCAATGCTTCAAGTCAGATCAGAGGTCTGAACATATCCCTAGGCACCACAGCACTGCCTCTTGCAGGCAGCAGCTGATGGTTATTTTGACTGCTATTTGACATTTCTTTTAGCCCAAGCTCATTGCCAGGATTGTTAACTTTTGCAAGGATTTGCTCTTGTTGCTACTGTTTTTTTTTTTAAATCTAACTACAAGAAGAGGTCAATGAAAGGATAAGATATGGGTCTTGATATAATTTCTTTTTCATGACTGCTTAGAATAAAATGAATCAAGTTAAATTCTTCCCCAGTGGTGTTATGTTAGTGTCAGTATTATTCATCTGCTTAAGTGACCATCCCCCTCAGGAATTCTCTTCAAGTAAGACTGGACACCATCACAGTTAGTTCTGTGATACTTAATACTTCTTGGTGAACACTAGAGCTTATCCTCAAATTCCCTTTCACCACAAGGAGGAACATTTCCACTTTACAACTGACAGACAAAGCATCATCCCCAGAAAACAGGATTAGTTTAGAAATATCCCACCATTAGTTCTCACACAAAATAGGGTTCAAAAAACCACTAGAGCTCTAGTTTGGTGCTTAAAGAAGTGAAATCCGGTTTTAAGCTAGCAACAGAGGCCCATTCTTAAACTAGACCAAAAGGAAGAATTAATAACAAAATTGTAGGTAATACAGAAATTAGCATACAGAAAACAAGAAGAAAGCATTACTCAGTTTACCTCCTGCTGCTTGATGATCCTGCCCTATTTCCTGGGCCATTACTTGATACAACAGAGATTGCATTTGCAATAGCTTCCACAGCTGAGAGCCTTTCAGCAAATGTGTTCCTTTCAGAGCGCTCTGCTTCTAAAAAATGAAGAAAAGCATCAGTGCTAATTCTACTTGGGAAAATTTTAAGAAAGGAGTATAAAATACGGAATGTCACTATTTTTTTTTTTTAACACTTGTAGAGACAGACTAGGTTCATATACAAATTTTTAATTTGGATGAGTTTAACAAAAATTCTATAAGCTTTTTGTATTATCAACAGACAAGGTCGTATCCTGTAGCCAATTTCAGACACTTGCTGAGTCAAGGCTTCAAAAACAATGATAAAAAACCAAAGAAAACAAAACAAATTAAACACAAACAAAAAATAACAAGGAGGGAAAAATATACACAAAAATAAACAAACAAACAAACCCACCAAAACAACCAACATCAAAACAAAAGACCAGGAGAACAAGAAAACAAACCACACTTCATAATGAGCATCCATGAACAATGTAAATGTGTGGGTTTGTAATATACACATTCCAGGCATGAACATGTGCAGGATAACTGTGCTTGGAGTATAAGAAGGCAGTACAATCAGTTTACATCAGAAAGAACCAGCATTTCTTCTAACATCTACAACCCTAAGCACTGTAACACCTACAGGTTCTAGTCATAATGAGCTCCACAGGTTCTAGTCATAATGAACTCCAAATTTGGTCAAATGAGATACAGAATATTAAAGTGAGATACAGAACATTATTTAAAAAAAAACCCAACAGGTTTTGGTACAAACTAGGCAGAAAAGGAATATTTCTGAATAAACAAAAGTATTTTCTTAAAGTGACTCTGATCATTCTTTCAGGACACAGCTCAAAGTTGCGAGGTGCTCACTTTCCATTCAAAGGCTTTTCAAACTGAGAGTCACCATTCTCTGCACACTTATTTTCATCAGTGACAGTATTAAGGGGAAAGTACTATTAATACCTTTCATTCAAAGAATGAAAGAATAAGGTAATCTGACGGTGTGTCACTTGTTATGGTAAGTTTATTCTTTAAATATTTCTACTCATCACTACCCTAAGCAAAAGAGATCCTAAGCTTTGCCTGTTCACAAGCATGTGCAGGCTTCTTAGACAAAGATCACAACTACCCAAGGCAGACAGCTATTAAACAGCCAGCAGTGAGAGAATACTACTGTTGTGTCCCTAGCTGCATGTTGATTCGTAGCTGTCAATGAACTGCCACTGTATTTGTGCTGTACTCCTTTCTCAGACCCACTGGCTCTCATAACTTATGACCCATCACTTCTGGACTCCTCACACAAGGGGCCACAGCTCTTGAGAGTGATCCCTCCAGCAATGCAACCATCCTCTGCAGCAGAGGTTTTACCTGCTCTGGACAAAGTAATCTGTAACTGAATTTTCACTGTTCCACTTACAAAGTTAGCATTTGTTTTTGAAGAACCCACAGGGGTTCTAATGGGGTAGACAAAATAGACAAATTTTGGGTCTAATGGGTGATTTGCTATTCCATTGTCTAATGAAATCTGTCCCAGTTCTCCAGGCAAAAATCTTCAGGTTTTATGTGTTCAGTGATGTTAACTGAAACTTAGTATCACAACTTTTTAATGATTTCACAAGCTTTTCTTTCCGACATGCTTTTCCCAAGATCCCTTCTACTGGCAAGACTGAGGAGATACTGATTCACAGAAACAGAGCAGCCTTCCCCCAGTTTTGCAGGTCTGAGGCCACTTCTCCTGCAATTTATGTATCATTTATCCAACACTGCAGGAAATACAGCAAAACTAAGCACAGGATGTGAGGAGAGGGGAAGAGAGGGAAGAGGAAGAAGAAGAGAAAGAGGAAGAAAAATAGATTATCCCTGCCCTCAATATTTCTTTTCTGAAACTTAAAAGGAAATCTATATGAACAAGAGTGAAGAATCTCAAGCAGGTACTGGCTGGGAAGTGACAATATGCTCTGAAATAGTTAAGAAACATTATATCTGTGTCTGGAATTGAACTCTTTACTTCTAAATCAAAGTTCTTTTACAGTTTAAGAAATGACCATGTAACTCACAGACAGTAACATAAGTCACCACTGCCCTGCAGATGATAAACATAAAATAAGCTTGTCTTAATATCCATCACTAACAGTTACAGAGGGAACTAAATGTGACCTGAATCTAAAGAGATGAATCTCCTTCAAGGACAAGTTTCATGAGGGAAAAAGAGAGAGGCAGAGGAGTGTTACAAGTCTATCAGGTTCATGTTTTTCACTTTGTGAAAAGTTAAACTACACCCAAATGAAGTTACTGAAAAAAATGTCAAGGTTGCAAAGACAAGCACTCAAATTAGGAAAAGTCAGATTAAATTTGCCTATGCATCCTTATTTCAACTGCCTTGCGTGCCTATAGTAACCCAATCTTCAGTTACACAGTTAGGTGTTCTTTGTTTACTTTGGTTTGGGTTTTTGTTTTGGGTAGTTTTGCCACCCCACCGCCCTGAGCCCAGCAACAAGACCCCTGCCTCAATCAGTGCACAGGATGGACGACACACTGAAGATGAAGGGTTGTACACAGAGCAGGCTGCTTCTGCCTTCTCTGCTGCACCACTGGGGATGTAGTAAGGCAGCAACACCTTGGGAAGGGGAAGGGGAAACATTGGGTTGTGCTTAATACCACTGAACATCGCTTTGTGCGATGTTCAGTGGAATCTATTTCTGCCACGTCTATCAGCACTCAGAACTTTGTGAAACAAGTTTTTACAGATGATCGTGATACCTTTTACTCATTTCTGAACACTTTAAAGGTACCTGACTCACAGAAATAATTAACATCCACAGCACAACTAAAACTATGATTAATTCAATTCTTGAATTCAGTGTTTTGAAGCAACACTTACTCAAAAACAGGCCCTAGGCTTCTCAAACAGAATGCTCAAAATCAGTTAATAGCTTTGAATACAGAAAAACTTCAAACTATATCAAAACTCCAAGCAAGAGATGAGAAAGCTGCACATTACCCCATTTTATAAATAGGGATATGAGGAACAATTAAGGTCTATAAATGACTAAAATTCAACGACAGCACCATACAAAAATCCCACAAGGAAGTTCATTTGTTATTCAGTGCAGGGTTTGTATGGTGTGCAAGAGTAAGGAATGGGGCCACACACTGAATGATGAGGATAAAAAGAAATATTGAATAGCTACCCATTCGGTGAGCACCGTCCATCTTGTGCACTGAATGAGGTAGTCCTGTGGAAAAAATAGTATGACGGTGTAATTAAAGACCATTTCACAATGCACACCCGTGTACAGCACATGGGTAAACTTAATTCTGCCATTCCCTAATTTTTGAGTGCTTGACTTAGCAACCTTGTTCTGTTAACATGCTTTTTACGTAACAGTATTTAACAGACATTTAAAAATGGTGTCAGTAACTGGCATTGATAGGTCGTTCTTCCACATTTCTTAATACGTAGCAATGACAAGTAGCATTTCTAACTGAAGGTATTAACATCTGCTAGAACACTTAAAAATTATTGAAGACTTTCTCATAAATTTTACTAGTGATATAAAGGGGATACTAGTGATACAAAGGCAGAAAAATACTTTTTTCATCTAAAATTACCATGTGAATGTCAAAAGTTTTACAATCAATAAAAAACAGCTTAGTGCTCTTAATTACTCAATTCTTATAAAATTCTCATAAAACCTTATGAGAGTAGCAACAATGTTGTCTCAACACCTTTGAAAGGCCAGGGCACATTTTAGGAGCTAAATTTTAATATACCTATATTTGAAGAGTGAAGCCTTTATTTCATATTTTCTTGAAAATGCATAAAAATATTATTTTAACTATTTTTCATTATATTGTTGAGCTCACCCTCTTCCTCTTTTGTTTCCTTGTTGCTGGTTGGAAAGCATACAGACACACAAGCATGCAGAATATTACGGTTTCCATCACATCTGTGGCCAAGGAACGTCTGCAGCATTTGTGGATTCTGATCCAAGACAACTGCTTGTTCAAGATTCATCAGGTATTGTCTGCAAGCCTCATAGTCACATCGAAGAATATGCTGCATCAATGTTTGTTTCTGTACTCAAAAGAATAAAATATTTTAGAAATGTAATGCACAAAAGGTAGATATAAGCTCCATAAATACTTCTAATTTTCTTTTAATTTTGAAATTATTAGGAAGGTCTTCATCTCCAGCATTGGCTGGAAGTTTGCACAGGAGCTGTTCAGAATATGTATCATCTCAATAGTAGCACTGTTATAGACACAATAGTGTGCATTCAGGCACAGACAAGCAAAAGGAAGGGAGCAGCAGAAGCCATTAGGCTCACAAAAGCATTCCTTTGGCTTCACAGTTGGATCCTTAAGATATTTCACAGCTCCACGTAATGTGGGAAAAGTTACACAACTGAAAAAGCCTGAGGATCTACACGAACCAGTCCTAACCTAGTTCTTTTTAAACAAGTGATTTATGTGCTGAGAAGTGAATGATTAGAAGCTGTTGAAGGTTCTGGGAGGTTCACCCCATATATAAGCAGTTTTTCCATGATGGAATACTGCTTCGCTGTGAAATCAGTCTCAGTCTAACAGGTATGCAGCACCTCCAGGTGGCAGCAGAACACACAGCAGAGCTAATAAATTACTGACAAGATTTTACAAATATGACATACGAATTCACAGCAGAACTACTCATACAACATCACTAATGAAGACAGATCTCTCCAGGTGATTCAACTGAAAAAACCTTTACTTTCCTCTCCTAGTTTTCTAGTGCATGCTCCAAATAGATAATTTTTAAAATAATAAAAAAATTAAAATTGCATTCTCAGGGATCCAACCAAAACAATTTGTTGGATCTCTGAGTAAAACTGTGCACCTATGAGACAAATGAAACTGCATAGTGTTAGTAGATATAAAAAGCTAGCCATTTCAAAATCAAAGCCTAAAAAACCTTACTAATTATAATTAACAGCCTGATATAAAAGTCACGCACTCCACAAAAAGGGTCTTTCATTTTACTGGGAAATTTGTTGGTGTTTTCATGTTTCTAAGAGGATTTTCAGTTGAAATTACCTTCTTTCAAATAGCAGAAATACAAATCATACCTAAACATGAAGCTGCTTTAAGCATAACTTTATAAAAGCAAGAGAAAAAAAAGCATATAATTTGGTAGCAGAGAAAATATTTTACCTCAACAGCCATAATGATAATAGCAGCTTTCTTTTTGATGGTCGAGTTAGCAGGAAGATTTGTTAAGGAATGAACACCCATTCCAAGACTACTAATAGGTGGAAGATCAAGCCAGTCAGGGTCTCGTATCCCCCCCATACAATCTTTTGCCATTGGATAGATTGTACCATTTCCATCTCTAAGAATGATAGGCGATTCCTACATTTGGGGAAAAAAAAAGCTTCATTTTTAAGTCTCCACAATTTATAAATATTATCCTTCCCAAAAAGTCCAGTTTTTGACTGCCAACAATTATAATATTTTACCCAAGATTCTCACTTATGTCATTGACTCCTATCATTACAAGTCATGCAACATAAGATAGGAAATTCACTTTTGCAAATGCCTGAAATGTGCTTAGCATACAAATATTACTAAAAGTATCTTACTTATACATTCATTAACTAACATTACCAGAGAAACAAATAGTACCTGTACTTTTAGCTTACTTAAATGCTTCAAATAAAGTTGAATATATTGAAATGAAACATTCAAATTCAATTATTTTGCAAAAAATGTTTCCTTCAATTATCCTAAAAAAAGTATACCATGTTTGTGGAAGAGCTGCACAAAATCTCAGTTTTAGTGAATCTGTGACTTTCAGTCAATTGCAGAAAAAAAATATTTTCGTTAATATTTCCATTTATTCTCAAGAGTGGATTTATATCTGACCCAGTTCCAAAATATAGCTAGATCATATTCAAAAATGCAGTTAGATAAGTTGATACTAAGCCAAGAACCATTCTGTCACCTTTTTTTTCCCCTTTTTTTTACATTCCAGGTATAGTTAAGTAAGACATGCTTAGGGAAGTTGATTGCTATTCCCCTTGTGCCATCAAAATATTAAAGGTAGCAGCAAGTCTTTCATAATCTGTTTGAAAAACTATTTCTTTGCCAGATTTTGGAAAAGTCTTACAGAAGGCTGTACCATTTCATTCAAAGATGACAGAAGTGAAGTGTGGTGAGGTTAAATGATTAAGATACAAAAGCACAAACCTGTCCAGCTGTAAAAATAGCAACACTTCTCTCATTCTGACCCAGGAATGCAATGCTGCTAGTAGGGAAATTATTTTCCTGTTCAGCCTTTCCTGTGGCAAGGTCAAATATGCAGTATCGAACCCAGTTCCCAGTTTTCAGGACAGCATGCACTCCTTCAAAGACACATGAAGAAAAAAGTTAATGTGTTTTATGGATGGTATCCAGTCTAACTAAAGCACATTCAAAGAAATTACTGGTATCAATGGAAGCACCTGTTCATGTTTAGAAAGCAGGTGTTTTTCACTTGGATCAGAGACAAGTAATAAAGGAACCAATAGATTTGGACTTGTCCTGGGGTGACGGGACATTTTTTTTTTTCATGCTCTGTATCCCAAATCGTGTGTGTTCCTGTTCCCAAGTCCCAAGGTTGTTTTGTCTAATTAGCTGCCCTCCTCCCCCAGCTTTGGCTCTAGCTTGCTTGCTTGCTGGCTGCTAGCTGTTAGGCTTGCTTGCTTTGCTCTCCTGCTTTTTGCTTTTTGCTTTTTGCTTGCTTTTTGCCGTTTTTTCCTATTTTTGGGGTTTTTTTTTCCCCCTCCTTCTTTCCTTCCTCCCTTTCCCGTGAAGTCATCGAACCGGCTCCGGACCCTGATTTCGGGAACGTCAAGGGAAACCCCCCGGAGTCTGCTGAGAGAAGCTTTGGCACCCTTTCCAGCCAAGACCACTAATCCTACTGGTGAAAAGCGTTTTTGTCATCTCGGAAAACGTTTGTTTTTTTTTCTTGTGCTGGGGAGTGTTCTTTGTTTGTTGTTCTTTTCAATAAATAAGTTTTTTCCACTTCTCCTCCGAGGAAATTCCTCCCGAGCCCGGTGGGGGGGAGGGGGGAGTTGTGGAGGTTTATTTCTTTTAAGGGGTTTTCTTTGGAGATTTCCCCCTAATTTGTCCTAAACCAGGACAGGACTCATAGGGTAAGTCCTACTTACCTTTTGAATCTACATTTACTGCTAGGATCTCTGTTTTTTCAGGAATACACAGCTTTTTGGGTGTTCTTTGAAAACAGTCAGGAACTTTTGGAGTTCCGCCAGTTTTTACGACCTGAAAACAGACGTAAAATTTTAGGCTGCAATTAAGCACACATAGTGCTGACACTTCAAAATACTGATTGTTTACTCCGTATTTCACAAACACATACCTGCAGTTCATCTATTCTGAGCAGCCTACAGTCTTGTAGGAGAGAAGAAGGATCAGGATCGGAATTAGAACTGCTCTGACAGTTTGCATTATTGGAGGTGCCTGGAAACTTCACAGCAACATACGCACCATCCACTTTTAGCACCTACAGGCAGAACACAGAGTGTTAAGAATTTTACCGAAAGGATGAACAGAAACTGATTTGCTTCCAAATAAACTACACCTTTTTCAGGGAGAGGAAAAAAATTACAATATCTAGTGATAAAATTGTATAGCTTTTGGTCATTAGCCTTGTCATTTTGCTAAAATCACTGAAATTTGAAAAACCTGGATTTCCTAATGACTTCATAAGCATCCTGAATCATATCAGAAGTCCCTCCATTTCAACTTCCTACATCCAACAGGAGCCAACATCTCCTGACTAGAGAAGCTCCAACTGGTACTCTCCTGGTCTCTTTCCAACTTCCACCTCCTGGAAACAGGACAACTTCATGTTTAATAGCCTAGATACACCTTTCTCTTATTAATTTGTGCAATCACTTTTGGAAACAAACACTACTCTTGTGGCAATGAATACCAAACATTAGCCAACAATTCAACGACAACAAAGTCTACACTGAGTCTCCTCCTTTAAGTGCCCATTAGCCCTTATACAACAAGATAAAGGAAATAACTTTTTTTGGCCCCACCTGAAAATTTTCAGTGCTGTTTCCTCAACAGGACTGTACACAGTAGAAGAAAGACCTGTTAGTTTACGGGTCTAGTACTTATTTTGTACACTCAATGATCAAGTTCTCCACTCAGTCTCTTAGGACTGAAGGATACAGACAAGTATCCACATGTTCTTCATGTGTGTACGTCTGTCCTTCTCTGGCCCCCCAAGGAAACAGAAGCTATTCAACCCTACCCTGACATGGGCATTTCCAAGACTTGAAGCCTCTCTAGAGTTGCTGCCATGCATAATCTAATCAGAACCGTCACAACAGGCTGCCTTGATACAGGAACGTCTTGTGCTATCACCAAACAGAAAGGCCCTTTGAATTCCCAGCTGAAAACATAATTTTCTCAAAATCAAAACAAAAGCTATGGCAGAAGGGGGTGGGACAGATAATGCTTTAATTATGAGCAGAAATAAGAACTTCGTATGCCCTCAGTCTTGATCAAAACTAGATATAAGCAACCATCAGTCTTTAGTAAGCTCTAATTTCTGTTTAACAAAGGTCTAGATGTAACCAACTAAAAGGTCTCCAACTATAAAAAATATCTCAAAGTTTCAAGATACTGTATGTACGAAAAATCCAGGCATTTTATTTTTTCTCCTAATTTCTCTAGCTAAGTGCAGCCTATCAAGTACACTAGAGAAAATGATAGATTGACAAAACTGAAAGCATTAGCTGCCTTTTTCTTGTAACAAGATTACTGTGGATAGTTATGCAGTTGCTTTCTACATGCTGAAACTTCACTCTAGAAGCAGAATTACAGGTTACAATAGTAAAGCATCACTGATAGCTGTACAAATACTACCCAAACATTTCAAAATTCAGACGTAATCAAAAGAATCACAAACATTAACCATTGTCTGGACTATACCAAGACAGATTTCTATGGAGATTGGCAAGACAACTCCCTAGACAAAAACTGTGGTTTAGTAAAAAAAGTTTATTCTGTGTACGTTAAGATGTTTCTAAGATAATCAAACTAATTTATAAGCCTAATTTATAATCACACGCCAGTGGTTCAATCAGAGCTTCTAGTCCAACATGTAGAATCTTTTTCTTTTTTCCTAAATTACCAAATGTTGCTACAAAAACTTTATAAACTTGAGCTCTTTCCTGATGGAAGCACGCCTTAAGAAAAGGTACAATTCCCCAATCTTTAACATATCCTATCACCATCATTAAAAAGCTTTTACTACACACTTTCTGGCTGCTCTTAGTGTTATAGACTACATCATTTCTCACTTAGATCACTTCCAGTGTGTTCAGAGAAATGATGACAGGTTTTAAGTGCTGGAATTCTTATGGCATCCAGATTGACAAATCTTTTTTCTTTCCCATTCTTGGGGAAAATCATCTATCTTTAAGAACTGGAAAACATGCTTATTAAGATTTTGCTAAGAAGATGATCACCACTTCAAATTAAAATCAGCTCTTTAGTTAAAGTTACTACTACAGCTGTTGGTTGTTATACAGAAAGAAAATAAAACTATCCCCTGACAAAGTGAGCAATGAGCTTGAGTGAAGCACTTGATAGCAACTGTACATAGAAAGCTCCAAAGCAAAGATGTGGCATAATGAGCCAGCACCAAACAAGAAAAATGTACAACATAAACATTCCTCTTTAATTGAATTTATGTAAATCTGAGATTATTTAAAGACTCATTACAAAAATAAAATGCAAAACTTTAAAGGATTGAGATTTTTAGCTTACAGAACTAATGTACTGTTGATACTGCTAATGCAAAAGTTTCACCAGTTAGAAACAAGCATTTTACTAACTACATATACAATATTTGCCTTACTAGGACTTAATTAAGAGAATGAATTGAATGAAAAAAGCAAGCAATAAATCAGAAAATTAAAGAACTAAAGAATACCTTTCTAGTGCATTTTCAACTACAAGATAACAACACCTGGTCTTTCTAATGGAATAAGAAAAATATTTGAGAAACTAAAAGATGAACACAGTTGTTATCTTCTTTATCCTTACTATCAACCCACTTCCACAGTCCCTAACACCAGAATGCCACTGGAAATCATTGAATTTTTCCCTCTCCAGAATCATCACATTCTTTCTCAAAACACAGCAGCAGAAGACCAGGAAAATATTTTTTTTACTTTCTATCCAATCTTCTTTTTGAAATGGAAGAAATGTTAACATCACAGAAAAGGCTTCTGTCTCTATCCCAAAGGTAGAATGAACACCTTCAAAAAATACTGACACAATTTTTAAAAATACTCAACTTTGAAAGATTACAGATTCCTAATAGGGAGTGAGTAATTCTTCTAGGGCAAGATCCAATCTGAGCTTTTTCAATTTATCCTTCTCAAGGCTTCAGTCTCAGACAGGAATCAATGGAAAAAAAAAACAAGTTCAAGTGACTGACTGAAACAGTGCAGTACAAAGTCAGAACAAACTACTCAACCTAAATTTATGTTTCACAAAATTCCTAGGTGCTGATAGGCTTTCTGGGTGTAGGAACTGCAAAACTGGTAATTCACAGGATTCTCACCTGGTTGAGGATAACTTTGATGACCAGAAGCAGTTTGGGGAGGCCTTGGACACTGCCAATGGAAAGCCTCAGACCAAAACGAACCGCAGCTGCCAAAGAAGAAAAAAGCAGCTCCAACCCAATTTCCCCATCCCTCTGTTCTAGCAGTGGTTTCAGACACCATTTAAGACATTTCAGAAGAGATCAGAAGCTAATGTGGTTAAGTAGAATATCCCAAAGCACATGGGATCAACAGAAAAAAGCTTTTATCCCTCTGATACCAGTGAGAGGTAACAAAGGCTTTATTTCAGCCCATATCTTTTCTCAACAACACTAAAAGAACACTCCATCAGACTTCTCACCAACACAGACAAGAGATAGGACAAGTGCCAGGCTATTTCATTCCATCAGTCTTCCATTAGGTAAATAATCCTGGAATGATTACCTCTTCCATCTAGTGACAGAAATGGAGGAATAAAGGCTTAATTTTTTTCCAAGGCGTGAATTAAATTGAAATAGATTGGAAGGTAATAAATTCCAAGGAGAAAGGAGATGACTAACTACAAGAGTGTTTCTAGCAGACATGCATTCTTAAGTTCTTTCAAGACCACCCTAGTGTAAGAACTTTGCACTCTCATCACACTCTCTGACCTGAAGCAGGTCATTCACTGCTTTGGCATCATATGAAATCCACACTTACAAAGCAATGTATAAAATGCAGGTTGCACAATCTACTGGTATCAGAATGATCACAAACTCATCTTGGATGCAGCACCCAGGGGAGAGCTGTTACATTATTAATAAGTGCCCAGAGAGACACAAGTACTGTAGAAGTCAACACCTTCTACGTGGCCACCATTCAACAGAACACTGCAGGGTCATGGAAGAATTTTGAACAAGCGTTTTTAGGAGACACTGTGAAGCTGCTGCATACATCCAAAAGCACAGGGACATAAAATTTCTAGAAACAAAACCATTTCAGGAACACAGACAGCACATCAGCAAATCTTTTTTAACCCCTTCCTTTCCTATCTCTAAATTCCACCTCCTGAAGACTAAGTGAAAATTTTTCTTTTTATGTAAAACAGAGAATTATATAAATAATTTTAAAAGGTGGCAAACATCTTAACAGAAACTCATAGATACCATACCTTATTTCTTTTATTTTAAAGAATATAAATGTTCCAACTTCCAGATGCTCTTGCAGGTAAAAGGACGAAATTAATTACTTGATTCCCCTTACTCCTTCAAATCTGAATCACTGCATAAAGCAAGCTTTTTGGCCTCAGAAATCAATTAGTTTAGTGCAATTGGCTTCATATTGTGCTCAAAAAATATCCACCAAACTACCAGTGTGTATTTCTCAAAAATGCCCAAGTATTCACATGCTCCACAACCATGTATTTTACTGGGTGACAGCACTTTGAGAGAAGCTAAGTGCTGCTCCATTGATGCCACACTTTGTAACATCAACTTCATAAAACTCAAAGAAGTTTCAAAGCCTTTCCAATTTTCTGCAACACCAAGGCTAACATGTTCCCAGGTTACACTGGAATAGTAAATTCTTATGCAAGATGTTCATGCCACTGAAGCCACCCATAACAATACATCAAAGATGACTTTTCAGATTATCAGTCAGTAAACAGAAGACCATGGAAGACTCGATTAATGTATATCAGGTGGACTATAAAAGGGCAGAATTTCTTAACTCATGAAGTCTTAAGAGCCTAAACACATCTAATCATGTTTTTGCTGTCTGAATATCTGTACACACACATTCAAAGATTATTTGTGGATACAATACTCAGATTATTCAGAATTCACATCCTCTTTGTATTTAATCCAGCTCACAATAAGCTCAATTACAAACACTACTGTTCCAGAATGAACGTTACCCTAGAGTCTGCAGGAGAAAACTGCCAAGGGTTTAAGTCTTGTGCAGACTAAGGTGCCTCTGGTTTTTCTTCATACAATCATAAAACTGATCCAAATTACAAACAGAACATATAACAAGGCTTATACTTGTTTATTGCTTTGTAATAAACTGCATTTCTGACTTTAAACTAGACACCACCATGCAAAAAAATAATTATGATTCTGTCTGCTGGATTCTACCTAAGCTCTAAAGATAGAAGTATTACAAAACCATAAAAGGAAAAACATGAATGGCAGTATACATCACTGGGAAAAGGAAGTATACTACACAAAGGAAAACAAGCACTTTTGCCATACACAACTGATCTAGAATAGACTCAGCACCTGTAACTCTGTTCAGAAGACAAGCCAATTACTGATTTTAGCACTCCAGTGAAAATATAAACATAAAAATTCAAGCTCTTTTATACTGATTACAGTAGTTCTTGATGGAATGCACAGACACCTTTGCAACTGTATACAGAAATAGAGAACAGTCTCTGTACTGAAAATCTTAGGATCTAAAGCAAAAAGGACAGATAAGGGCAAGAGGGACTTTCCCAAAGATGGTATAAGAGGAAAACAATGGTTTCAGCAACTTCAACTAGATCTCAAAATCTTATTTACAGAAATCGAAGCATCACAATGAGGTAAGTCACTCCTTATTCCCTTCTGCAGAAATGACCTAAACTTGATAATTAAAATTCATTGTGAGCCTGCTCCTATCAAAGATACTGCTCAAGGCGAATCTTACACTGTCACACAAGTAAATCCATTAGGGATGTAAGTACAATAAGTCTTACTAACTTCAGCTGCCTTCTGTTGGACAGTTATTGATCCTCTTCTGATAACATTTTTTTAAATCTTCTATGAATCAAGTAGAAAGCAACCCAATCTTTTCTTTTCAGGAAAACCTTACTGGTTTTCTCATCGCTTTAATTTTTGAAAAGCATACCAGAGAACTGTCTAGAGGACCAAATCCCTCTTAACATCACACAACAGTGCCAAAGGAGAAAAGGGAGTATTTTCCTCTATATAGCTCTTGAGTCTGAGCAAATGTTTATTAGAGAAGAAAGGAAAACATTGCAAGGATTAAACAAAGAGATTTGCTGGAATAATGACTCAAATAACTTTATAATCGTATTAATGAAGAATATAATTTCTTAAGAGAAATGTTTTTGTTCTTTGGTTGCCAGAACATGAGATTCACCCAAATATTCTACCTATGTGTATGTAAAAGTCAGTCACAACAGGTGGAACCCTTCACAATCTCCTTGGACATGTGGGAGTTATTGCCCAGGAAGACAAAACAGTATTTTAGATAAAACCACATCTGCTTTTATTAATATTGTGGTTGAACTTAAAATACCAGAGTTTTTTGAGATTTATCAGGTTTTACTAACAACACACCTGCTCTATTATTATCACTGTGTTATGGACAAATATAAACACAGCTAAATTCATACTCATCAGAAACACTCTCAAGCATCCCTGAAAGTACGATTTTTTAAAACAGTTAGCTTATCAAAAAAAAAAAAAAAATCTTTTTTTTTTCCCCTCCCCAAACACAGTGGGACAGTGTATTTTAGATTTTAGACAAACCTTGCCAACAGGAACATTCTTAACATCTTCCACAAACACAACTTCCCTCAGAGACCACTGCTCTTCATTCACTTTCTCCTCCTCTTTCGGGGCAGGAGTAGATCGTCGTCGCTCTGAGACAAAAAAGTTATTACCAATAACTTGAGAAAGGCTTGACATCCTTAATCAAAGCATCAAAATACAATGTTCAGTAAACACTAAACCTTTCCCCCCAAATGATTATCAGCAGTCAAATGTAGAAATTAACAACAGGTTAACAAGAATAAAACATTAAGAGGCCAAGCTACCTAACAAGTGTATCATATCTCTTTCCTGTTTTTCTATGGATTTGAAACTAATGAAGCCTACATAATAAGCAAAGCAATTCTTAGATATTTAAGAAAAGTAATTAGACTCAATGTTTTTTAAAAATTTAAATACAGTTACTAGAATACACAAAATTAAAATACAAGGAACAAGCCCTGTTTTGGCAGGGCTCACATACTCATGCTGACAGTAAAATGGTTGACACTATGAGACCTCTCAGTCTGATACTGATATAAAGCACTGATACAGGGCTTTATATCAACCTTACAAAAAGTCTGCTTGCCTACCACATATGGATTACTTGGTAAACTTCTAGAAGAAGAGCAAATGAGGCAGAAAATAGCTATTTGGGCTAATGGCAATTTCAATACAGTTAGATTTGCTGCAGACTTTATCTGAACAGCACTTGTAATACACTCAGAATCAAATCTAAATACATAACATGGCTAAATTAACACTGACAAGAACTTTTAATCTTCCAAATTAAGCATATAGTGTAATTAATACTGTCAAAATATTTAAAGTAAGAAGCGGAGAACTTCTAAGCTATTTGCACAGTTAACTTCAAACACTAGTTCAAAAGCCCAGGCAAAGTTGTAGCCAGTGAAAATTACAGAATGAAGCACAAAAGAAATCAGTACTAAAAGACTTCTAGTAAAAGTGAGTACTGCAGATCTGAGCAGATGAGATTCTCAGTCACTACACGAGGCCATTTGAGTCTTTAGGTCAATGCTTCTTAAAATTGCAGTTTGTGAACAATTAGAAGAAAAAGGTGCAGAAAGAAGATTTCTTCAAATGATGGCATTATAATTACATTTTATAAATTTATATGTTTAAATTGAAAGAAAAAAATGCTGAAGGAATCTAGTTACACAAATTTGGATGTCACCTTTCAGGTTTTTAAGTGAAATTTGTACTATGAAACTTCCCTGACTCCTTTTGTATGTTAGTAAAGAATATCTCATTTTAGATATTTTATGTAAGAGATACAAACCACTGTTTTCTGTATTGACTTTCAACTAAAAGGTCAGCTGTTCAACAGCAGCTAAATCTTTAAAGAAGTTTTCCAAAATAAGTTCAAATTCTGGGCTGCAAAGAAACTCATTATCACATTGCAATTAAAAAAAAAATTATCTTCAGAATTTCCTCTTGATCATGTCCTAAAAGATACTTTTGATTCTGAGAACTGTTACACTTGGTCAGATACACCTTACATTGAGGAGTCACTGCTTATACATTTAATTAACACTGAAAATTCACAAACTATTCAAAGTCTATGACAAAAGCCTTTCTCTATACTGCAGTACAGACTGAAAGACTAAAGGATTCTGAAATTAGAACAGAATCACCATAGAACTGCCTTTAATGGAAACATCCATACAATTATTAAAGTTTACTCTGAGGTACACATTACTTACTATATGGCATTGATGCACTGCTTGCTATTGAAGATGCATCACTACAAGTGGAAGCTGGGGACGGTGGAGGACCCATCTCAGTTTTCACTGGTTCCTGTTTGCTTTCAGGTCTAGAATAAAAATTAGTAGTTAGAATGAAGAAAAAAAAAGTGAAATCTTTTCTGTGACAATGGACAAAGTCCCAGTGCATCCCAGCACTGTTCCTTTAATAATAATTTACAGAGGTAACTCCACACTTGCAAATAACCACCCAAACTGACAAGGTGATAAATCTTGAGGTTGGGGACGGTGCAATGCTGCTTAATCAGGGATTAGCTTTTTAACATTAACTGAGCACAGATACACTATTACAGAAAATAAACACAATGAGCTTCATTTGAGGAAAGAATCATTAGCTTATACAGTAACCTGAAACTCTCGAACTGCTAAACATTTTCACACTTTACTTGAAATTGTTTAAATCTGTTTTAAGAAACATTTAAACGGCAACTGTCAACCCAAAACTTTTTTTTCAAAATATGGAGGGGCTGAAACAGATCTTTTTAATTTCATGAAGAGCCAGGAAACAGCTGGTTCCATTTTCAGCTATTAAAATATAAAATCTTGGAAACTTTATAAAACATTGTAGGCAAGCCTTCATTTAATACACCTCCTGCATTTCCCATGGACCTAGTGCTTTCACAAAAGTGAGACATCTCTCCTGCAGTGAGCATTTCTGCATGTCTAGCCAAGTTTACAAGAAACCCAGTACCTTACAAAGATGGCAAAATTTTCAAAATTATAAAAATCTGTTTTTCCTTTTCCATTATTCCATTATTACTTTCCATTATTACTCAAGAGAGTATCAAATAAATAATCTGTGTGTATGCACGTGTGTTCTCCACACTTACTTAGCCTCAGTGGTTTTGCTGGCCTTCTCCATGTTTTTCAAGCTCTCAGGGGACCGAAGCTGAAATCGACAGCTGTCATTCATGTTCCAAACAGATTCCATTAGCACACCAACTTTAGGAATTCCAGCACTGATTGAAAAAGCAACTGCTCCAGCATGATAGAGGGGGTTATTTCTTAAACACACCTACAGATAGAAATATTTATTTCTGTGAGAAAAAATGAATTCTACTGAGGGAAATCATACGTACATTATTTTCTTGGTGGCATATGTAGTAGTCAAAATAGAAAACTCAGGGAATCAGGTGAAGAGGAAAGTCAGCATTACGTACAGAAAAAGAAGCTGTTGTGCAATTCACAGCTGAAAGCAACAGCTTTAGCAGTGAAACTGTTTAACGTATAATATTAACATGCTCAACCACAAAAGGAACAATTAATTCAATAACAGAGACTCATCCCAATGTCAGTTGGAATGGTTTTGGAATCAAAAGAAATGTGCTCCTTGGCAAAGAGCTGCTTTGTCTCGTATTAGTTTTAGTACTAATCAAAAAAAAGTCCTCTGTACCAGTTACTGGCCTTTTTGGCAAAGGCTTCAAACCAAAAAGTCTGTATCACTGCATAAATAAATCAAATCCAGACATCAATACTGCAGGGATTTAAATGCCTAATTATTTCCCTATTTGTTCTATTGAGGACTGTACTTCTATACTTACTTTCTCTCAAAAAACGAATCAGTGCGTAAATTAAAACTAGTTTGCATGAGTACAGCTTGTTCTTCTGTGCAGAAAGAGTCATACTTGTAGAACAGTAACAATACTAACAGCACACAGCCATTAACAGCCATAAAATTCAAACATACTATTTTAATTTCACATTACTGCTATCACTTTTGTGCTAATTAATTTTGTTGTGTTTTTTCAAGAGCACGTTGTGAGCTCATCATCTAGCATGGTAGAAGTGCCAGTGGTGACAGCTGTACTTGCCTGGGTTCCAACAGTTATGTTTGGCATAGAGGAGATACCAGCACTAGACTTGGGCTTTTTATTTTTTGCTCTGGCCTTTTCCAGCATTTTCTTCCTTTGGCTGAAAGGAACTACACCCCTGTGGAAAAATGCATGTTATTTTAAAAAGGCTGTGAAAGAAAAGTTTTGTTCAGAATTTTGAACAGTTTATTCCTTCGCTTAATGCAATCATAAGCAAACATTCAAGTGTGTGTGCCACCTTCTCCAAAATCTCAAAGCACTGCAGAAATGTCATCTTTTTGCATATGTACCCCCACTTTCCAAATTCATCTCAACTACCCCAGTCTACACAGAGGAGGAGGAAGAGGCAGAGTACACAACTTATTTCACTGCCAAATGGCTTTCCTTCCAGTCTGAAGTGCAGCAAAACCTCTGTCACAAGTGGTATACTCCAGTCACAGCTTTCAAGATGCAGACTGCCTCTCTGAACTTGAGGATATCTTTCCCTCAACTAGTGATAATTCACAGAATTTGCTACCTTTGGGGAACATGAATTCTGTTTAAATTCTAAAAGCCTCACTTTCTGCGTACATGGCTGAAGGAGTCTGGGGCTCTTATGACAGACTTCCACTGCAAAAGGAGGGAAAAACACACTTCTTTTGTAATTGGATCACTTGGCTTAGTTGAAAATCATGCCTGCATACACAGTTAGGAACGCTTATTATTTTGATACTTCATGTTTCAATCAGTGGCTTATGCAGTTTAAAAGCTTTGATTCAAGAAGCTCCTTCACATTCAGTAAAATGTAAAAAGCATCAGTCCTGTGAAACACGGGAAATTGAAATCCTGTCTCATGTACTACAGATCACTAAAACTAAGGATATCAGTAGTAACAGAAGCTTCTCTCTGCATCAGTCTGGTAACATAAAATCACCATAGCTGACATTTAACCAGAAAAAAACATTACATCATAAATTGCTTCCAAAGACTACATGTAAGTGCTAATAAGTGTTTTTTGCATTTTGCACTGATTATTCCAGTAAATATGGGAAGTTCTAACAGCCAAGTATCTCCAACGCTATGGCTTAGCAGATTCTATACAAACAGTAATTAAAGTGTGCCATGTCAGCCATGATATAATGAAAAAGCCAAGAACCAGAAGTTTGTAAGTCTAGCTACAAGTCTACTTAAATATTTTCCAGAGTTAATAAAATTTAATGAGAAAGATGTTTCATACAATTAATTTTCAATGCTCTCATTTCCAGCTCATCATCAAGTATTTAACTCATCCATGCCTCAAAGCCACTTGAACTTTAGGCATGATACATAATGACTCCTGACACACTGAAAAATAATGCATGCTGACAATGTATTTTACTATTACTCAATGAATTCACTTACATTAGAAATTCATTTCAGAGCCATTTTGTAACTATGATTTTTGAAGGTTTATCTTTTGCTTTGTTTTGTTTGAGTTTTCTCGGCATAGGCTTCTTAATCATGACATTCTGAGTTAAAACATTTCAACTAACATTTAATATTTCATGTTTGAAAGGGTTATTATATGTTAACAACAAACTCCAGAGGGAGCATTTGATGTTATTTCCCTCTTCTTTAAGATTTAGACCACAAGCTAACAGACCACATCTTCTAACAGAGCCAGACAGAGGAACACAGACCTCTTATGTGGGTTAGTTTGTCCCGTATTTATAATCTGAAAAAGACCCAAAAGGCATAGAGAAGATTATTCTCTGAGCCTGTGTAATACTGATACATCTGAATGCTAAAGCATTTATACACACCTAAAAGAATGACCTTATTCTGTTAAAAGATGTTGTAATTGGATCCAAAAGCTTTAGGCATTAAAAAAAGAACAAATATATTTTACAAAAGGAACCTAAAATCAAGTGTGGTTTTACCAAACTCAGAACAATGGTGGGTCAGGAGTTTTGTAATGCTTCTCAGAGCCTGAGACATGAAGACACCCAGAGCATCCACTGTTGTACACAAACACAGTCTTTACTTACCACCAATACAAGTTGTTCTCTAGTTGAGCACACGTGTAGAGAGCACAGCAGTGTAAAGAAACAATCCGTTCTCCCTGAAGCTCAGAGTATGTCTGGGCAGTGTGTTCTAATTTAGAGGCTACGGAGCTTAAAGTTTCATCTACCCATGTAGCAACCTAAAGGAGAAGCAAAGAAAGGAACAGAGAAGATAGAGGGGGAAAAAAAGGAAAAAGAAAAGTTGCACATCAGTTGCATCTTTAATGTAGTATTTACTGGTTTTGAAAGGGGGGATAAATGCATCACAACACAAAGAAACAATTCTACCCTTTGGAAATTTATCTCCTACCATCTTCTTTCCCCAAAAGAGAGCTTTTCAGAATTGTTTTCCCCTTCTATTTCCAGCCCTGAACCTTAACAAAAAAGGTTGGGGAAAAATAAAAGACAAACCTGTCATAAAGTATATGGACGTGTTGGTGTCTTTACCAAATCATTTTCAAGTTCACTCTAACTGGGCTGAAAAGCATATTTAAGCTAACTTACTTTACATCACTGAAAGCTTCAGTGTCCTTAGTTTTTCTACTAAATCTCTGCAGAACATTAACAAGTTTCTCTATTCTCAAACCAGAGTCAGTTTCTACTATAATACCAAAAAAAACGAGTGTTTCAGATAATCAGGTACACCAGGTATCATTTCAGTGTTTTACCTCTAAATCTGATAAGTATCTTTTTAAAAAACTTTTTGCATTTCTACAAAACACTAGATGGGGAGGAAAAGAAAGGAATGAGCAAATGAATTAAGCACTTCATAGTGCAGATGAAGCTGAAGAAACAACTTCTCTATAATATACAGCAATTGAGAAAAGCAATTTGCTTTGTCAAATTCAGTGACCAGCAAACATTTCATACCTTGTTATTTTCTGTGGCAACAGTTGCTCTAATACTATTTGCAGAAAGGAGCACAATCTTTTCATTGGTTAACCCCAAGAACATGGCTCGTGGATGATGTAGCGAAGGATTCTTTAGAAACAAAAAAGTATTTTAGATATTCAAAGCATATAAATAATTCAGAAGGGGAATACTGAAAGCTGTACAGTACCTGTGCATTTCTGTAAGGCTCTGATTCACTCCACTTCCACTGATAGAGTTCTCCTTTACTGCTAACAGCCACAAGCTCAGAATACAGAGCTCCGATAGAAATAAACTTTGTTCCATCCTACAAACACAGAAATATAAAGTCTAAGACAATGATATTATAAATACATCTATAAAATATATAAATGCAAAAAAACGAACTTGGAATTGTTTTTTTTTTCAGAACCCCCATGAATGTTGAACCTGAAAATAAAGATTTATTCAAGTTGTCTCACGATCAGCATGCCCCCACACACAAAATATCATTGTTTCTGATGAAGTGAGGGAAGAAAGAAAGATATTATTTTCCTGAACTTTAGCAATAGCATATACAAGGCAATTAACTTGGATACTTTATTAAGAGCTTACATGGTGCTTTAAAAACACAACACTGCTCATACAATTAGAGATGAGAAGACCTCTTGACTTGCAACATTGAAAAAAAAGTTTCTGTTTGAAGTTCTGGCTGCTTGAACAAAAAAGCAACATAATTAAACTATTCCATTGCTAAGTATTGTCAGGAAAGTATTTTCCAAGCTACCCAAGGAATCAATTATCAAATTCACTGTTTCATCAGTTAAACAATTCTTATCTTTTCCTTCTGAAAGTAAGTAACTGCAAACAATGTCAAGTACAAAAAAAATAAGTATGCTATGTCTCAATAATGCATCATTATAACCTGACATGCTGGAATTTTAATGATTGGTTATTCCTCTTGCCCTTTTCTCCTTTTTAACATTTTATTAAAACTCATCTGGTATCTTTCTACTACTTACGTAGCATCACTTTGTTTATTTGCTTCATCCTGGACCTACAAGGACCTCCCAGGTCTGATTTCCTCCCTCTTAGATTGGGTTTTGTATCAATGTTGCTGCAACTACTCAATGTTACAATGTCACTTTTGCAAACTCCTGTTCCTCCTTCCATTGAAATAGATCTCGAACTACAGAGAATTGGAGTGATTTCACAAAACATTAAATTCTGTTTACTGAGAACCATTTGTAATGTTTCATTGCTCCTCAGCAAGTGCAGCTATAGGACAAACACATTCTTTCTGAAATTCCTTACTCTTAATAACTCAATTTTTTCCTCCACTTAGAGCTTCACAAAAAATGAAAAAAACCCTCCAACTTAAACTAACATAAAATCAAATGCTGTCTCCTACAGCTACAGATCTGAAAGAGAGGTACATGATATCCAGTCTTCTCTGCAGTGGTTATCTCCCAGATCAGTATCTCTAACTGACTCTCGGATTACAATACACCACATTTAAGTACTTCAGCCATCTGAGGGGAAACTGAACTCAGACAGCCATTAAAAAAGTTCCACTATCCACTACATTTATCTGTCCTCTAAATTAGGAGACTTTTTGCCACAGAAGTTTACAAGTGGAAACATTTTTAGTTTCTCAAGTCCAAATTTACATTATTTTTTCACTGTTTTCATGCCTAGAATTGTGCATTCCAAAAGGCGTGAGTGTGTCCTTGAGTGACACGGGATTCACTCAGTACAGCTTTTACCAAATGCTCACCAGTATTTTGGGAGAAAAAAAAAAGAAAAGCAGCAGGAGGAAAGGACAGAAGCAATCACAAGCAAATCTCTTTTATACCCTGACAGGAGTCTCTAGAATTAGTTAAATCATTAGATAATTACTTTGTTCTGGAGGGCATCTACCAACACAGCACAGAAGTAACCCGAATACTAATCCACATCGTGATTATTAATACATGTCATGGCATAAATATGGCATAAACATTAACATGGCATATTTTGAGGAAGAACTCTCATCAGAACCTACTGTAGTCTAATGAGATGCATCTCTATTTCATCAGCATATACAAATCTCCAGAAGTTGGCTGGCCTAATGCCTCAGAGTTAAGTATGGAAAGCAATTAATTTTTGCTCCAAGACACTCTCATTTTAACTTTTCATCTTGCTAACATATCTTCTAAAAACAGTTTTGTACCAGAAGCTGAATATTAGCGAGACCTGCCAATCAAATTCCTTCTCTCCCTCCTATCAAAATATCTTCAGGATCAATGCTACATTCACCTCCAGAGGGCCATTCAACCAACTGCCCAAAGATGCACGAACAACAAAACAGCTGTTTCTGTAAATCTGAGACTTGCGTTCAACTACAAATTCTGACTTCAGACCAGAGAAATTAACATTGAAGATGATGCAGACTACTGACAAAATCTTAGTATCTCAATAGCTAAGCAGAACATACCTATTTGAAAAAACTGAAGGCTTGGTTTGCACCTAAGTTATAGTCAAGCAGGGAAATAGCAGCCATATTTGCCATTACTACACTAGAGATAAACATCGCTCGGATACACAAGGCACAAGGTTGATACAGTGCAAGTGTAGACTGATAGTACTACAGTGTAACAATATTTGAAATATCAGAAGAATGTACTCATTCCTTTGGATTCCTGAGCAGTTGATGACATTTATTTGATGGAGAAAACTCAGTACCTGAGCAACATGTCTATACACTGTCAGTCTCAGAGTGCTGGTGAAACAGATGCATTTGGGAGCACTATCAGCTTTCCAGAAATTTCCCCCATGCCTCTCAGGTTGGTACTTCACCTCCCACAAACAAAAGTTAACCACCCTCATCACAGCCTTCTACAGAGTTCTGTCCCAAATGCTAAAGGTCAAAATAACAAAAAATAAAGGAAAATATTTGCAAATATGACTGGTTCTTTTATAGTGGTTTCTTGTGTGCTTTAACTTGCCCCCTAGCTTACTGTTTCTTCCATTAACCTTTCAAGACCTCCTTCCTATTTTCCAAAATGGAAGAAACATCTGAACTGACCTCTCTGCTAAACCATCTTCCTCAGGATTTTCACCTTGAAGAATTCTCTGTTGCAAAATACTACCAACAAAAACTTATACTTGATTTATAGCAGGAAAGACACAGAACCATTTCTTATGAATGTTCAGCTGAAGGAAATGATGAAAAGTTTAATTACTTTTGAATAAAAATGGAAGGCCTTTCCAGGAAGACACCTTCATTTAACTGGAGGCCCAGAAGCTGGGGTTTATATGAGTGCATATGCAAACAGGTAGGTGGGAAGAAGTTCAGTATATATAAACTGTACAGGCATACAGTTAGATATCACAGCAAAACAAACAAAAAAACCCCACACCAGTAATAATGGCCATAGTAACGTTACCAAAACACAGATGATGAGCTGATATTCCAAATCTGAACTATGTTTATTGTTTAATGCTAAATTCCTGAAACATCTCTCTACCCAAGCTAGATTTTATCATTCTAAGCTACGGGGGACAAAGGTGCAAACTTTCATTGACAGAGAAGTTCGGTGTTACTAGATGAGGAAAAACTAAACAAAACAACAATAAGAAACCCAAAACAAACAAAGAAAAAACACTTTAGACATAAAAGATCTGGTAGAGAGCAACTACTAGACAAACATTCTTTTTAGAGCTCTTAATTTCTCAGTTTGAATGCCCAAAAGAAGACAATAGCATCTAAAGTCATGCTGTTGTTAGCAGAAAAGGGCCTCTACATTCACCTCTGTTTTCAAGCTTTCTATCTAGTTTAATCTGAAATGAACAGAGACATAGAAAAACAAAGTGTGACAGATGAAAAAAGCAACCTCACAGATCCTGTGGACAGACAGAATTGGGAACACTAGACCAAGTCAATAAAATTTGGTCTACTAAACACAGATGATCACTTCCATTCTTACAAAGCTTTTTGGGTTGGTTGGTTGGTTTGGGTTTTATTTTATTTAGGTTTTGAAAAACTCATGTCCCCAAACATCTAGGTAATCCATAATGACAGTGACCACAGATACTCAATTACCAACATATAGCTGGTGTTTCTATTACTTTTATCTCCTGCAGTAAATACTTCTTGCCTTGAAAATGGAATTAAAGTTACAAAGAAAGACAGCTAATCAAAGCCAAATGATTTTGAAGGAGAAACCAAGTTACAGATCAACTCAAAACACAACTGCAAATAAATGCAAATTTTTACCACTGTAGTTTAAAAGTCTAATCCACCCAAAACTGAAAGTATTTCTAGGAATAATAATGCTTATCGAAAAATATTTCCTTGATGAAGTGTTTTTAGTTTAGATTGTTTCATGAGTTTCCTACTGCTAATTAAATGCTTTGAGCACCCAAATAAACAAAAGAAAGAAAAACCCCAAGCTTTGTGATCTACAGCAGTATCTTGAAAATAGATGGAGAAAAAAATTAAAACATTAGTAACAGTACCAAGGCTATAAGGGTGTCATTAATTAATCTATAATTTAATTAAGTGCAAAATAAGGAATATGCTTTATTACATGATCTCACAAAAATAAGATATGATAGCAAAAAAGGCAACTCACAGTATTTATGCAGAAAAAAAAATAAACAGATCTATTGCACAGCATGCAAGTAATAGATAAAAATTTCCATACCTTATCTGGCCACCACTGCAAGTCTTCTCCTAAAGAAACAGGACTTTGAACAGGTGTATTCTTCTTGTCCAGGTTAGGTTCCCCCTCCTTACTTGTTGAGCCTCTTTCATTATCAAATGAGGCTCCATCAAGCCACCTTCGTTCACGTAAACGTAAAACGGACTCACGTTCACGCAACAGCTCAGAGTCTCTCTCTAAGGGAAGAAGGAGAACTGGTATGCAATTGGGTCACACCAGTGGGATAAAAGTAAGCCACTCTCTAGTAAAGACCCTTCAGGATGCAACTAACAGCAGTTAATCTACTCACACAGATTAAAAATATAGTCCTGACATGCAACATTCAATATATTAACTCTTTCAAGAATATGTACTTTAGAATTACTTAGCATAAAATAAGCTAGAAATAAAGGCTTATAGTTTTGTACACTATGAAAAAACGCTAGAAAAACTTCACTGACATCATAAGAGGCCAAATACATTTAACATTTCTATGTAAAGTTTCCAGTACAATATGCAGTGTTGTAGTTTTATCAATGTAGTTACAACAACAGAAGAATCTCAAGTCTACAATCTGTCAGATAGCTTTATACAAACCAAAAAAGAGTATTTATTAGAACCAAAAAAGAGTATTTATTAGAGAGTTTCATAGCAACTTTCCCATAAAAACAGTAATTTGAAAAGGTTAAAGAAAGCAAGAATTAAAAAAAGCTCTCATAAATGTTTGATAATCCAACCCCTTTCATTTAAAGTAATATTCTATAGGACTGGATTTAATAAATTAAAGTGTATCTGCTTTGAGTAGATTAAATGAAAACTTTTCAAGAGTCAGACAGGTTTTTAAAAGGATCCTCACAGGAATATGTTCCTTACCAAAATGCTTCCCCTCCAACTGGCCTATAAACTGTCTAAAGCCAGTACTCTGCAGTTCGCTCATGCAGAAATTTTTTTTTAATCAGGTAATCAAACTAACTTTCCACGAGTCAACTATGCATGGAAAATAAGGACTATAAAATTCATGGTAACGTCTTATATAGAATAACCTTAGAAAAGGAAAAAAAAAGGAGGAATTTAGAAGGAGTTATGTCAGATGTTGAATATTATCACATGCACATAAATGCATTTAACCTATGAAGTACCTCACTTATGCTCACAAAAATCAACTGGAATTACATATACGAGATGACTGCATTATTATATCATCGTTTCAATGGATTACACCAAGTCTTGGGTCTTTTGCTGTATTAGACAAATGGGAAAGTTTTTACATAAGCCAAACACAACAGCCTGTCTTACAGATATATTTCATGTAAGTGCCATACTTACTTTCTAGCAAACATGACACTGACCCCTGACTAATAATTTTGTAACAGGAACTCACATGTTCAGTAATTAATATAACAAAATATGTTTGTGAAAGGCAACAAAACTGTACTAAATAAACAATCACACCAGAGGTTGGATTAACAGTTTGGAAATACTCCAGGTATTTGTGGCAACAGCCTCAAAAAGATAAGAAATTGCTGCATGGTCTGTTATAAATCTTTCAAGTGTATAATGCTTAAAAGAAAAAATGCCCTAGCACTGCTCAAGGAGCTTTTTTTATCACCTGCCAATAGTTCTCCTTATCCAATTATAAAAATACTTAAAAAAAGTAAAATTTAGATTTCTTCTCCCTCCCTGTTATCTAAGTTTCTCATTCCATAAAAGTAACTTCTGTTATGGAACAACTAAAGAAATGTGAAGAGAAGTGTACAAAGAGCAACCCAAAAGAAAGAAAGAAGAATAAAATTAAAAGAAAAGTATTAAGAATGCTGCATGTCATTAATTATTACTAATTTTTGAGCCAAATTATATCTTTGTAATGCAATCTATTTATTAGTAGGTACATACACTACAGTTTAAAATAAACTTAACATGCAATAATTTTATAACACTTTGCAACACCAATGATCAACAATTACATTTAAAATATGACTACCGACGTTCTTGCAGAACTTACCTGCTAATAGTCAGAATTCATTAATAATTTTGATGAAGAACAGTCTGCTTGTCTACTCTATATTTGACAACATATCATAGTCTACTTTCACATTAAATCAGCATCTAAACCACCAGTGTGCACTGTCACTAGCTTTTCCCCAGCAAACTACTTATTACAAAGAAAAAAGGTGCAAAATTACCTCTGGATGAGCCTAGCCTGGAAAGTGATGAGCGCCGAAAGGATGGATAACCAAAGTAACTAATATCTTCTGAAAACATAGCATCAGCATCAATAATGACACTTGGGTGAGCAGAATGTATGTCAGCATCCAGAAGAGACATAAGATCCTCTATAAGAGGAGACAAGGGTCTTAAGTGAATAATCAGCTACTTAAAACATCAGCCAGAGAGACCATCAACTAAACAAATATCAAAACAAAAAAAAATCCTATCTATTAATTAAATTTCTGCTCTTCAGATTCACCAGTGCAAACTCATGTGCCTCCTATGCAACCACATTTACAATCAAGCTTGGCGAGCTAGTGAACAAAACCGGCTTCCCTGCAAGAACTGCTCTGTCACTTACCTAAGCACATTTCTCAAACAAGACTTTCCCAAAACATATTGTTCTACATCCCAGAAATTCAAACTTTTGACTGTCACTTGAAAGAACAAAGCACTAAAGTAAGATAGAGACAAATACACACATGTGCACACACACTCATGCACGTGATGCAGAATTCCCAAGATGACCTAGAATGAAGGGAGGACAGAGCTGATGGAGAAACGTGGCCTTTGCACAGCCATATCTTTGATGCCAAAGACTGCACATTTCTCCATGGAATGTTTCTTTCACTGTATGACATCCTCAATTCACAAGCTAGCAACTTGCAGCTCTCAATACAAAGCTTTAAATGGTAGCTACATGAACAACAAGAACAGTCATCTGGAAAAAGCACAATGTTTTAATATGACACAGTTTAAAAAAAAAAAAGACCCAACCAAACCAAAAGGTTGAATTTAAATTAAATACTGTGACTGTCCTAGCTTCTCCATGAGAAAATTTAAGTTTCCCTGAAGTAATGATCATCCTTAAAATGCAAACAATCTCCTTCCATTAACTACAATAAAGCTTCTATACACACACAAAAGAGGTTACTGGAAATTCACATGACTTATTGAAGGCCAGCAATATGGACTGTCAAGTCAGCTGAACCTGACCACCATCTTGCTACAAAAGGGCAGTCAGTCCTACTCTTCTCCTTTATCCCTGTGGCAGGCACCTCCCTGGGACAAGGAGGAATTTCTGAATCTACAACTAGTGCATTCACCTGGCTTGAAACAGGAGTTCACTGGGTATAGAAGTAAGGTGGGAAGGGATCTTCAGTCTGACTTAAGGGAGCAATCAGAGCCCCAAAGGCAGAGCTTCATCATATGCTGCAAAACTGACCAGACTTGGTGCTGCTTGCTGCCAAAGGAAATAGTTTTGCCCTTCGCAAATAGTCAAGCAAATCTGATTTAAAAAAAAAAAAAAAATCAGGCTTCTCAAATTAGGTTTCACTAGGCCATACAAGCCCCAAAATCTCACCCCCATGCAAGGGAATAGCAGGATAGTGCCTTCTGGCAGCAGGACAACCTCATCTACTTAAACCACCCATGAAGCTCACGTGAGGCTATACACAGACTCCCCTCAGGAAACTTGGACAGAGCACGCAGAACTTGTGCACATCCAGCTCTCAGCCTCTATCCCATAGGCATAAAACAAAACAGTGGCTAGAAAACAAGCATTCTTAACAGCAGAATCTGATTATTATGGGTCTTATTCTCAGTGTTTGCAATGAAGTGGAAGGAGGAACTCTAAGTAGAGGGTATCCAAAAACTGAAAAGGAGCCAGAAGTCTGCTCTTAGAGCTGGTATTAATTCACTTAGACTTTCACATCCCTGCACATCAGAATATTCATCCTTGTATTTCTAAACCCTCATCTACAGAAAATGTAACACATACCACCAACTGTCCACAGAAAAAGAGCACTTATAAACCACTGAGCACAGTGGATTCAAGGCAAGACCTACATAAATGCTTTTTTGCATTAATTAAGTAATCCACTCAATTGTAGCTTGTGCTTCTGAAAGCACGCCATTTGGGACTCCATAGTTCACACGGTACACTTTAGGAAGTCATCCATGAGAGACTGCTTAGAAATTTTGAAAAGAAAATCCCCATTTGGCAAACAGGCTCTACCTAAAACAATTCAGATCACTGAGTACCCTTACCCTGCCTGCTACTGGCTTTTCACAATGATAAAGCTGCAGCACACCTCACCTTTAGTGTCAACTCGTAAGTAACAGACTTTCAGGGCTGGAAACACAGACAAGATTCTGTTGTGTTTCCCAGCATTGACATACTGCTCCCTCCTCCCATAATCACCTTTTCCTAGGTATGCTCCAATCCATCCACAGTCTAGCAACTAGTTCTGCTATCTTTTGGTCAGTGTCCAGGAAAAAAATCTACCAAGAACTCTGATCTCTTTCTAGGAACCAAATTGCCCAGTACAAAAAAGAACTTTCCACCCTCATTCAAAATGGACAATACTGGATTTTTTTACAGTAAGCTACATGAGAATTCCTCTTGACAGAAAACATATACTAACTTGTGACACACACACACACACCTTCCACCACATCAGGCATCTTGAGTTTAGCTGTGTTTCCAAAAAAAAGAAAGAAAAAATTCAAGCTATCAGACATAAGAACCAAAACTATGTGGGTTTGGGCTAAATACGCATTAAGATGAGTAACGAAATGAAGCCTTTTCTTACCCTCTTATTTCAGCTTCAAATCAGATTTTAATTTTCTTCCAGTATTTCTGAAAGAGATCCCCCTTCTTCCATTTTCTATATCAGCAAAGAAAGGTGCTAAAACCAGTAGGGATAGGAGCCAAATCCACTCCCCTTCAAACATCATTGGAATTTTTTTAGCGCTGTGAAAACACAGATACTGCAAGGCTACATCCAATTTACGAATCCAGAGTTTAAAAAAAAATACCACAAAAAAAAACCCCAAACATATATCTTTATTTTCCTGCTTTTCAGACAAATCCCATAGGATTATATCATTCATCTCTTGTGCTGTGTTAGACCAGAATCAGACTGCTCCCCTCACATCTAGGTGTGATACTTCTGATGATCCTATTTTCATGAGGAAATTTCTAAGATTCACTACTAAATACTGTGGAAAATTGGAGGGGAAAGGATATCCAGTTCAGAGGAAACAAACAAACAAAC
>VXBR01004973.1:357979-385546 GCA_013400215.1 Cisticola juncidis | reverse complement strand
CACCAAAAAAACCCCTCAAAACAATAAAACCCCCTAAATACCGTGGAAAATTGGAGGGAAAAGGATATCCAGTTCAGAGGAAACAAACAAACAAACGAAAAAAAAAAACAAAACAAAAAAACCAAAAAAAAAAAAAAAAACCCACCAAAAAAACACCCCCAAAACAATAAAACCCCCTAGTTTTCAGTAGGCACATAAGCAGCAATTCAAAAAGCATTATGACCAGATTCCTTAACTGAAGGCACTTTTTAGATCAATTCTGATCTCAAGTAGAGCTCACGTTAAACCTTTTCCCTTAAGGGGAAAATGATAAGTTCTCTCCCCTCAGCTGCACACTTTTATGAAATATTCAAGTATTCAATGTGTTCAGTACTTCCTCCTCTTTCAAGTTTGGATTAAATTGGCAAAACTGTCAGTGAAAGGAGAGAAACATTTGTTTTGGTTTCCTAGGAAACTAGACTAAAACAGAACTCCAGAATTCATTCTTGATAAGATAATATTTATTCAAAATATTACCCAACTTAAAGTTCACAAAAACAGAGGGAAAAAAAACAACCTAACAACAAAGTAAACCAAACCACAACAACAAAACCACAAAACCCCCAACCCCATTATCTAATTGTTTTCCCCAAAGGCAAACCACTGAGCTGATCCTACACTAAGCTGCAGTTCCCATCTCCCCTCACTGGAAGCCAGCACAGTTAGTGCTGCTGCAATACCAGCCCATCTCTGCTCTCTGCAAAGCAGCCTGGATGTTGTCAAGGCCACATTTCACAAGTCTCACTACCAAGAACCCACTGTACCATGCAGAAGTTACTGAGCAAATCTGCACTCCTCTAAACTACAGACAACTACAGACAACAAAATATTTTAACATCTACGCATCTCTATTCAGATATTAACAGAATTCTATTCTATATTAACAGAATATAAAGCCCACAAGAACCCTCACAGAGGCTGTTGAATCTTTCCTATGCTAAATGATCTTGTTCTACATATTTTTATCTTGATTATTCTCCTCATGTATTTGTTATGAAACAAATGAACCCACAGTCCTCTCTGCTAACTATCAAAGAACAAAAGAAACAGGACTAGATTAGAGAAGCCAAAAATCAAAGTATACTTAAATAAATATTTAAGAGACACTCGTTGACAGCAATCTGTATGGAAAAGTAACACTCTGCACTTCACTTAAGACATTTTGAAGAATTCAGGAAAGACTGAAACATGTTTTTTGCTACCTCAAAAGAAGTCAGATGTATAACATTTACAATACTAACTGGAATCATCACAACTGATATATTAAGAAATTATGATCCATTAAACAAGAATTTATTAATTTCACAGAACTTGGAAGGTATCTCAGCTTATTAATAATTTTTTAGTATTTTTTAAATCATATGTAAAGTGCTTTAAAAAAGTTTCTCTGTCTTGGAAAGCTTAGAGAAGTAACTCCTAAATTTAAGAGTCACAAAGCATCAGATGTGCAGAAAGCAGAAAGACAAAATTAACATATGCTTTTAATTGAAATGCAAGAGCCTCGAAAGCCCAGGGGCAAATTCTGTCTTGTCATTTGCTTTCTTGGGGCTTGTAATGAAAATCAGAAAGCTTTAAAGGATAATTTTAAAAAAGATTCTTTATCTTTCACAACAATAAAAAAGCCTGACAATTGAATCAATATAGCATTTATCTAGTTATCCAGAGTTTTCTCTGATGATGTTTTATCCAAAGAAGCATCCAGACGTGAGATGATGAGTGAAAGCAAGAAGACTGCAAAATCTCTAGAGCAAAATACTTTTTAGAAGAGCTATAGGCAATTTTCTCTGGCCATTTGGTTTTCCTGAGAACTAGCTCACATGGTCATGTGACAAAAGCAAAGCTCATAATTTTTACTATTCAATGTTCCAACAGTCATGACAGCACTGCCTAGTTTTCAGCTAGGCTTCTCATCAGATTCAGATACCAAACTACTTCATTTCTGTGCAAGAAACTGATTTGCACCTGTAAAACTCAGGACAGAGAAGGCATGCACATTCTACAAATCAGAAATTACATCTCTGAAGACTGGTGTTAAGGCAGATCAAGTGTCATTTCAGTCATCAATTCCATATCTTTTCCCATGAAAACTGGGAAAAAATTAGCCAAATTTCTCTGTGAGGTTAAATAGGTCCTAATTTTAGGACACTGTAATCCCTTACAGGAAATTTACTCTAAACAGGGAAGAAGATTTAAAGATTAGGCCAAGGAGAAGTTTTTTTTCTGGACATCCAGTGAGGACAGTGAAACTCTGCATACTACTTTAACCCATCTCAAATAGATGAGACTCACACACTGCAGTGAAGGCACCTTCAAATAAATGTTACCAGTCACAGGTTGTCAGACAGTCTCTATTAAATAATCCTTAGGATCGTAAGAGGTACTCAGAGAACAGTTAATGCTGTTAGAAGGCTGGTTAGTATGGTTAAAAGCAGTAATTTATAGTAAAAGTTCCTAACTGTGATTTATCTTCTGAAAGCCAGTTCTAGAGGAATCCATTTGGGCATGCTTGAGACTAAGAAGTGCTTTGAACACCGGGAAACTTAGGAGAATTTACTTCCTCCAGTGCATCTGTCTAATGCTATTAAGCTGATCACTAAACAATAAGACTGAGATTAAAGATTTTTCACCCCTTTCACCAAAAGATTTTGGATTCTACAGCAAAATAAAGATGCTTGACAGATGCAACTAAAACTAGAAGAAGCAAAATGAAATGCAAAGCTTTTGTTGCAGAAATTAAAAAAAAAAAAACATTCTCCAATCACATGACTGACAAGATAAAGATGGACGAAGCCCATGAACCTTCCTGGTGAACCAGATGAGCAGAAAAAAAAACCCAAAAAAACATTCATTAGAAAAATATCAAAACATCATTTTGACACACAGAAGAAAAGCTACGATGTAGTCAGAGTTCAGATGTGTTCTTTTTGTGCAGTGTAACTAACACAATACTGAATTTGGCTGCTATGTTTTCAAATTTGTTCACTCAGCAAGAAAAGATTGCCTAAATTATTTAGCCAATGCAAAAGAACATTCAAAGTCTTTTATAAAAAGCAATTTTATGGAACAGACGGTATTTCAAAAAAAGCTGCACTTATATTACAGGATTTTGCCATTATAGCTAGAGCAGCATTTATAAGGGGAACTTGAGATGAAGAATAAATTCTCAGTCTAACTGTAACCACTGTAAACTGTTCTGCCCCCCATTAAGGCTTTCTGATTTAAAAAAAACCCATAAAATTTTTGCTCTGAAAACTTGTATAAATATTACGAATATATGTTAGTGGTAAAAAACACGCAAGTCGCTAGAAAGTTTTAGAATTAGCTTTTATAAGCAAGCCACACAGCAGTCTCAGCATCTCATTGAGCAGAAAATAGTCAAAAGAAATGCTAGTGTTACAAAGCCTGGGATCCTAAAGGAAAACTTAATTTTCATGGCCCCCACAAACAGTATCAACAGGTATTCTTCAGGGGCTATCCTAATCCCTCAAGACATCCTAGTCCATGTTTTGTTTTGTACATCTTTAGATTTTGCTCCTATAAGTGAGAATTGTCTTTGCTGCGCACCCTGCACAGCGCAGGGCTTGCTGTCAGTACTTAAATAGAGAAAAATAAGAACACATTGGCATTTCTTTATCAAAAGTTGCAGGATACAAACCTCCAGGAAGATATGATTCACTTGCTGTGTCATCCCCATCATCTCCATCTTCATCATCACGACTCAACAAATTATTTACAGCAAGGTTTACATCAAGATTTGTTCGTTGGAGTTCTCGAATAATAATACTTCTGGACTTCCCTTGTAAAACAACTTGTGCCTGTAAGAAGAGGATGAACTGGTTACTGGTCATTCTGAGCTCACTAACCACTATTCAGAAGAAAATGCTTAAATCTAAAAGAAGTCTAATAGGAATCAAAAGTCAGTAACAGTACATACAGACACAAGCTCATATAAATTTTTCACAGTATCCTGTACTCGATATCCAGCCTTCTCACAGTTCCAGTTGGTCACTGAACTCCAACTTTGGCACTAAATTTCCTAGTGAAATCTTAGGATCTATTTCTTTAAATGTTTAATGCTGAAGTTAAACAATAAGCAAAATCTGGGTTTGAGAGTGTTCTGTTTGTTTCTATAAAAGTGTTTAAACTTAGTATGCAATCAATTGCTGTACCAAAACTATACCTCAATCCCTGTCTTTTACACTGATTTCTCTTTCCACCGGCCTTCAAACAAAGTCACATTTAAGGACTCTATTTTTCTCGTCATTCTGTTCCTAAAGGCTTATCATCAGCAGTTTCTGCAACACTGAAGTTTTTATTAACAAAGTGCAAATGCAGATAAAACCTTCCAAACATCAGATGCAATAAATTTACAAAAAACCAGACAAACTCTGATTTATTCTACTAAGCCTAGGACTCAGAGCACTTTGTTCTTCCAGATCAGCCTCTACTGAATGTCAGAGATGATAAGAGTTTTGAAACATCAAAACCAAAAGAACTTGTAAGAAACAAGTACCAAGTATTTTCATAACTGAGTAAAAATAAGCAACCAAGTAAAATGGTTTCTTTTGGCAAGCAAAAGAAACCAAAAGGACATTCTAACAGCACACAAAGGTAATTTTTTGTCATAACATTCTATCCCACAAGTTTACAGATTTTTGAGACCTCCTAGAATCTACAGACCATCTGCAAAGATCGTTCCCATTGCTCTGCTTTAAAGTTACCTCAAGAATGTTTCAGACACATTCTGTTTTAAAGATAAACAAAGTACATTATTTAAAAAAAAAAAAAAAGAAGGCAAAATATCACAGCAAGCGAAGTAAAGCAGATTATCTTTGACCTAGCAACTAATATCTCTATTTCAAATGTCAATCAGCAACTAGTTCTAAGCTAACAGTTAAAATTAATTAACTAGTCACATATTTTAAATTTATTCTATTCTTCAAATATGGTAGCAAAAGTTTTAACAGACTTAACAGCTTCTTCAGACTTTAGCGTATTAAAAGGCAAAATCAGAGCAATTCATACCCAACATTCATAAAAGCCACATTTATAAAAAATTAAACAGAGGTATCCATGAAGAAAAATTATCAGTATTTTAAAGAGAATAAATAAATTTTATGTCTTTTTCATCTGAAATGGATCATTCCTTCTATCAAACACAAAAAAAAAAAGTCAATCTGCCCTCCTTCAAGGGCATTCCTTCAAGAAACTTAATATTTGATACTATTCTCAAATATTTGATTTTTTCACTAAATCTCCCCTCTGCAACCAAACATGGCCTTCGTCATTTGGGAAATGAAAATTCTAGAATCCGAAAGTTTATCACTTTCACTATGTATTTAAGAATAAAACCAACTCAGCTAAGGAAAGTCGATTTCTTCAGCTGCAGGCCATTACTGCTTGGAGAACAGGCGCTACTACAACACATCCTGGTACACATGCTCTGTGCAGCTCTCCAAGCTTTTGGCAACAAGCAGTTTCTAGTTCCCGTACCTGTGAAATGAGTTCCTCTGGAATGACTGATGCTGGAATCACTGGCTGTGGTTGACTCCCCAGCAGTCCAGATCCTCTGTCACGGCCTGTGCGTATAACTCTGGTCTGCCTTCGAGAGTCCCGAGCCCCAGCAGACGATCTACCAGAAGATCCTCCTCCACTTCCACCAACCCCGGAACTCCAGCGACTTCTAGAAGATTTAGATTATTTATTTTTTAATACACCAGCATACTTCAAGAGTCTTTAGTTTTATTATTAATAACTTATAAATAGCCTCTGAAAAATTCTACAGCTTGACTTCACAGACAAACACTGTAAGAATAACTCTCAAAACTAGAAAGAACAAGAACACAGGAACAGGAAAGTGATAAAATTCTGAAGAAGAAATAAAAAAATAGGACTCCAACTGGAACTTTCAGTCTTTCCTACTCATATAGCTATGTGGATGTATACATACATAAACACATGAAAGGATTAATTCCCACATTTTCTAAAAGCAGCAGCAGCAGAATAACATTTAACACTTCTCTGTCAGCTTCCTGCCATAAAAGCACACATGCACCGACTTCACTGTCAGTGGCTCTGACAGAAGATCACTATACTTAGGTGGATTGTCTAAAGATTCTGACACTTGATTTACACTAAATAGGTTAAGATTACACTGGAAAAATCATGTAATCTTCTCTACTGCAAAAGAAATCTTACACTAGATAGTTCTCTGATCCTCAGTTTTCAAGACATACTCTACTTTTTACCTATTCCTATTGCAGAAATCAACATTACCTGTACACATTGCAAAAGCATGCCTGAACTGACTGAATAGTTTCTTCATTTCTATGAACCAGCACCAAAATATGGCAACACAGACAGTGACTTGTAAAAAATAGACATCTCACCATCATTACAACTATCCACTAATAATCATCACCACAGAACTGTGTCAACCGAATCTGCTCTGAATTTAAGACAAGATAATCTGCTGCCATGAAAGACAAGAGACTTCAATTTGTTCCTTGAGATTAACTAAGCTTTATCCTGTAATACACCTTAAAGGATATTGGATATGGTATTTCTGCTACTTGATAATCTGTATCAGCAGAACCTTTCTGCTATCAACCACTTCAAGTCTTAAACTCCTTTCAAGAAAAACATCTAAAATCAGACACAAAAATAAAGATATGTTCTCTGAAACAGTATCTAATAAATTTACATTAAAAGTCTATCATACGTAGCTATTAAAAGCTAATTAAGAATACTTGTCTTGCATTGTATGCCTTCAGTTGATTACTAGAACCCTTTTTTAATTGGGTTTTCTTTTTCCTCCTGACGAGATCCTGCAACCACAGAGTAACTCGAGGGTCTGCTTAAGACAAGGCCCTGTCAGACACATCTGCATTTGCAGAACTCTAGCTAGCGACACAGACAATGACAAGACAAGACAAAAAACAGTTCAATTATGCCTTTAGGAAAAGCCTTGTCTCATGAATGAGAAAGAGAATTCTAAAAAAAAAAAAAAAACCAAGAAGATAGTATTGAAAACAGGAAAAAAAACTAAAAATAAACACCGAAGAATGTGACATTTTAAATAAAATGAGCCACTTAAACTGTTCTAAAGGTGGGAAGGTGGCTGAGAGGAAAAGAACAGGGCTGAGGGGAAGTCAAATTCTACCTACAGAGCAACTCTCAATTCAACCCTCTGCAGGGAAGTGGGGGGTTAAAGAAAAAGTTTTGTATTAGATATTAATACTTCCTACATATGCATTTTCTACTTTAAGCTATAAACTATCAATGGCACAAATTATACATCTAACAGTTAATACCATTTCTATTTGTGTAATAATTCAAACATTCCCTGTATGTCCTCACTTGGTCCTGTTAAAGAGAATAAGGACACAGCCACTGCTATTACAGCTGTCTAAACCTAAAATAAATATCAATACAGAATAGAAATCTTTCTTCTCATTTCTGTTCACCTACTAGTTTACCACATCCCCCGACTGTGCAGCAGCATGCCAGCAGTTTTCTAAATCCAGTTATCTACTTGAATGGCTCCACATTTTGATAGATTCAAATTATTAAGATAATTATTCCTTCCATTTAACGGACTAGTTATACTGCATACTGCTGTTAGTTCAGTGACTTTCAACTACCTAGTTCCAAGATATTCAAGAGAAGACATTAGGAACACTTCAGGTTTGGTCTCTAAGATTCAAACAATTTTAACACATTATGCTTAACTAAGAATAATGAGGAAAAAAATGTGCTACACGTCCTACAATAAGTTCTTAAATATGACAATACTAGTTTGTCTTTGACATTTAACACATGGATTCTTAAGTTCAGATGCACAATGATTTCAGAAAAAAATTGGGAAGGTTACAGGGATGGTTATTCTTCATGCAACTAAGGCCCAAATGAAATTACTTTATTTGGTAATAAAAAAATAAGCAATGTTCTGGATATTCATGGAAAAGATGTAGTTCCCTCCTCTTAACAAATCATTCACATGCAGAAACCACAGTTCTCCTTACTGCAGTTAGTAACCTTAGGAAACAGCATAGTTAGACATGTCTTACAAAAACATGTAACAAAGAGATCATTGTCATTATGGAATGAAAATTGCCTTTCTATAAAAAGGGACACCATCAATTTTAAAGCTAATGACAAGAAATCTGGATCTATACAGTACATTTTGAATATAGTACAATTCTAAAAGTTCTGAGAAATAACCTCTTCCAAATGTTCCTTTTCTATTACTATGTATAGGACCCCAGCTATCAAAACACCACTCATGACTTGAGGCAAGGGGGTGAAAGGCACAAAACAATGGAGCACATAAATGAGTGTTCTTCCTGCATAAATGCATTCATTTCACTTTATGCTTCTAGCCTATCATGGTTTAAATTGATAGTGTCCCTCTAAAAGTCGCCTTTTCAAAAATCAAGGAACTAAAAAAACATTCAAAAGAAGACAACACAGCCTAAGCCAAGTTATTCTTCAGACATATATGAAGAACTCTCTGTATCCTATGTGCTGAAGGGTCACTTAAATGTCTGTTATTTTAACCAAGTCAATCAAGGTTTTTTTGTTATACTCTACCTACACAACTGCTGTGATTATACGTTCCCTTAGACACACTGCATACAATTTATATATGTGTATACACATATACTCAAATATGGAACAAACAGATTGCAGCCTCAATCCTATCAAAACTTACCCAAGGGTGTTGCCTGCCAGTCTGCCCAGAGTTTCAGAACCAGACAGAAACCATGGGGAGTCACTAGTCCTGCCTGGCCTGGATGTCCTTCCTGCCCCTGAGCCACTGCTCAACTTTGAACTGAAAGTAAAAGATGGTAAATCAGTCACAAAACAATCCCAAATGGGTTAAGAACAAAACCTGGAATCCCAGGTTGAAATTCTCAGGGACTTAGTCTGGTAACATACCAGCTTAAGCAACACCCTTGGGGAAAATTCCAAACTAATCTAAGTGTATATTAAGAGGTACACTGGAAAAAGAAAGTGGAAAGCATGCCTACCAGATCTTATGTACACGAGCAATCCATAATAGCACAGTTGCAAATACATATTAAGCTAATTAGTGATTGGAGTTAGCCACTGTGCTAGGTTTTCCATTAGTGTATATGTACAAATTGTAATCAGGAGGTGCTCTATCTGTAAACCTGAGCCTGAGTACGCTACTTCAATATTAAGTGCTTTAAATGTGAGCTGTTAATTAGTCCTATGAAGGGCAACTTACCTGGATGGAGCACCACAGGTCTAGAAAGTGAGCCCTGCCAGATGGGACTACTTTCAGAGTGGATTCTACATTAAGCTTAACTAACAGTTCAACACAGCTTCCTTCTCAAGAATTATTTTTGGAGTAGTTTGTTTCTTTAAGTTAAAGAGAGCTTGTCTCACTTCTTTCAGAATCACATATCAGAATCACATATACTATTTCCTCCTACACCAGTTTCTCACGCTAGGCTGTTTGGCTGCATCACCATAACCACTGTGTCTCTCTCAAAGTATCCATTCCAAAATCTACTTCGAAAACAAACAAATAAAAAGAAAAATAGAAAAGCAGCTGGGCTGCTTATCAAGTTCAAAAAATATCTTAGAAGAAAAGTATTTCTTACCCATCACTATTCTCAGGTTTACCCAATTCCAATCTGTCTGGTTGAACTGAAAACCCAATCCTGCAGACTCTACCATCCTGTATTTAGAACAAGAAAAGCAAGTGTTCAAAACTGAAATCTAAGTCAAGTTTACCATTAAGCTTAAAACACAAGTCTTCAGTTACTGAAGTGTGTTAATCAATTTAATATTAGAACAATTAATTTTAACTGAATGGTTTCAAATTTGTTAGAGAAGATTTCAGCAACTTACCTCCAGAAGAAATGCAGCATGATTTGGTCCCACCACACACTGTTTAATAGTGGCCTGTTCCAATACATTCAAAGGTGGGTGGCTGAAAATAAAAAGTGAGAATTTATGGCATTTTAGAACTTTTGAAGTCTGAAAAATAAATCAAGTTGTACATGGAAGGAAAAATGTGCATGGAAGGAAAATTGGTGATTGCCAATACGAAAAACTTTCAAAAAATACTAAACATGCATTAATTGAAGCACACGGCACATAAAACGCAGGAGAAAGATCTTAAAAAGTGATCATTTTCACTTAATCTGATCAGCAATAAGCAGGCTTTATACCTCATATTAAGAAATCATTTTCTAACAAAGATTTTAATAATGTAATTTATTATAACTGAGAACCTCCCATCTTCTTCCTGTGTTATCTGAACTGTGTTATAGGAAGCATGTCTGGACTTCAGTATCAGTAGCATTGAGGATTTCTAAGGCTCCGTCATCTACACTACAATCATCTGCTTCCTGTTGCTGTTAGAGATATTGTACTTTCCTAAATGACTTACAGTAGCATGTGATATGCCTTACCTGTTTAAATTATATTTGTTCAGCTTCTCTGAAACTTCCCTTAATCTGAAACAGAAAGAAATGAAGCTGTTATTTGATGACATACTCCACAGTCCACAACATCCACTCACAAAGCATACTTATGATGTTACGGGAACAACTTACCACCACATTTATTGAAGTTTAATATAAATACTACTTGGTGCTGCTGGTCTGTTTCAGAACTGGATAGGGTTCAGCTTCAAATCAGGCTTTTATTTTAGAGATATTTTGCTTTGGATTTTTACACTTGCCACAGAACCAACGTTTGCTTGCATTTCTGTGTGTTTTGCAAGTCACTATCAAAAACCACTACTCTTGCCTTGTCACAACTATTTACAACTTCATGCACAAAATAAACATATAAAGCAATGACCATGAACTGCAGATATACTTGTATTTCCTTGTATAAGCTTGAATAAAGTATCCCACAGGAGAAAGGATTATAATCTTCTAGGAAATCCAAGTATGTGGCCTGTGAGAGCCAAAAATATGACAGTAAATTCCCCAAAACAGAAAAAAGCCAAGGGCAAAAGTGACAAAAACAAATTCTGACTAACAGAAGAAACAATCCAGTGAAACATCACTATTTATAGGGTAATGTAAAACATTACCTTTACTAAAGGTAAACTGTCTTCAAAAGTTCAAAATATCAGAGCAGAAGAAAGGGCCAACCTAAATACCACTCCTGCTTCCAAGATACTGTGTCCAAAATTAGAAAGCAACAAAGTAATTTCTACGGTAACTTCTAATCCCCTTAGGAAAGCTCTTTCATGGGCAGCAAAGACACTGGAGTACTATCGGGTTGGCATGTTAATTAAAGCTTGGGTTCCTTTCTTCCCAATGGAGACAAGCAACGTGAAAAAATCCCTAAAGAGCTTCCAATTATAGTCAGAGTATCTGTATTATATCAAGATATAAAACCAAGACAAATTCTGTAAAAATTGTGCAAGGTCTTCTCATTAAGAAAAAAAATCTCAGCTTTGGTCCTATGGTTTTCATAGCATACATAAATCAGCAACACCTTTCTAAACCTAACAAAAAGACAGGCACACCAGCACTGTTTTCCTCTATCTAAATCCATGTCTTTAAACCCTTCATTTTTACTTGCTTAATTTCAGTTTCTACACACAGACTATGGACAACTGCCTTCAGCTACTTGCAAATCCTGAGCACGAAAGAAAACAGACTAGAGGTCCAAACAGTGAAATCTTAACATTATCAACAGTGCTTAACTCTAAAGTATTTGTCCTGAGGGGGAAAATAAGGAAAAAAAATCTACAAGTCTGTTTGAGAAACAAGGTATTTTATAGTGACAGAAGTAACTTCCAAGCTGAAGAAGAAAGTAAAAGTGAAAAGAAGACAGAAGGAAAGAATTGAATATTTTTACAATTGCCTTTCACTATCCAAGCCAAGCTGCTAGTTTGTAAGTAGGCAATTTCACACTCCCAATTTCCAGCCACAGCTACTTCACACAGAGCAAAAGTACATATGCAGATAAGGTTTCTGTGAGGACAGCCCACAAAAGCAAGAGAGAACACAAACATCTGTGCAGTCTGTGCAAAAGGTACCCCACAGGAGTGAACTGCAGTGGGAGACTGTGGAATGAACCCCAAGCTGAACAGCATACACTCCACACTGGATCATATGGTTTTATTCAGCAGGCAAGGATTGCTGCATAACATTTGACAAGTTAAACATCCCTGAAATTTCATGTCTTGAGTTTATCACCTAACAGTTTCCCTCAGGAATCTTGAGCAGTTTGCCATTAACATTTTTCTCCTGGCACGCATGACTAATAACTACAGAATAGGAAAACCTATCTTTAAACTCACTGCATTGCCTTTAAGAAAAGCTGACAGCAAAAAAAGGAGCACTTCACTGGAGACAGTTACTATACTAGTCTATGAGCAACATTTAAAGAGCCCTGGCCACAAGACCAGACCACTACCAAAGAAATAGACATTTAAATTTGAAAAATATCATCATCCTCCTTTTATACCTGTAAAAAATGAAGTAATAGGAAATATGCTCGGAAAGCTAAGATTTGAATAGTCAATGAATCCATGAGTAACATCAGTCTCAAGAGAGTAGGTCTATCTGCAACAAGCACAGGCCAAAAGAGATCTAACATTGCTGAAAAGAGGCTGCTCTCGATCTTGAACAGCAGGAAAAAGAGAAAGATACATGCAACAACACTGAAAGTACTGAACAACTCTATAGAAAGAAAAAAAGAAGTAAAAACTATCTCATGCCTCAACCATCTCATATGCAACTGTTGAAACAGCAAAATTAACAAGTACTGCTGATAAGCTCCTGTAAGTCAAGGAGGACGTGAATTTGATGCAGAGCACCACTGGAGCTGTTCCCTGCTGGGCTGCTGGTTCCACCCTCATTCCTCCCCTTCCTTGCACTGGCACCAGCACTCACATGAACACCAGTCACAAAACCAAAGCACAGGAAAACAAGAACAAAGCAGAAAGATGTGTTTTATACTCTGTATGTAGAGCCTCTCCGTGCAAGCAAAACCGGATTTTTTTGCTTGCAATAGATTGCAGCAATCTATTGCAGAAATCAAAGCCTTTCTACCTGCACAGTTGCAGGGTATTGAACCACTGACCCTCTGAAGGAAAAGCTTATTTAAGACCAGGTTAATTTTAACAAGACAGTGCAATAATTTCAAATGATGATGCTCTGGAGGAAGAGGTATGGGCAGAGATGATTTAGTCAATTCTTACATTAAGATCAACATTTTCACTAAGACCTTTCTGTGGTAAATGAAATCTCCAATATAAATGCCTTGACAGACTATGCTTCAAAAAGTTCTCATTAAAGGCATTTAAACTATTTCAAAGGACAAAGTTAGAAGCAACACCTATTTTCATCACAAACACTTCTGAAGAAATGCACTAGCTTGGCAGCACTTTTAACAAAAAGTTTAGTGATGGCTCCTGTATCAAGACACACATTCTTTAAATATTACTGAAATTAATCCAAAAACAGTTGTGAGGAAAACAAAGTCAGTTTGTCCAAGCCAAGTGGGGATTTCTTTAATTTCAAATTTTGCAGTTCAAATTTCTAGCCTCTAGAAACTGATCAGAATAGAAGGGACCTATGTTCACACTAAGCAACCAAAAAGGTTTTAGGTCAGGACTACCACAGCTCAGATTTCCCACACGGCACTTTTATTCATCACAAAGACTTTTCTCAAAGAAGATTTTCATTTCCAGACAAGTTTATCTCAGGGCACATCCTTCCACCACATCTTGCTCTTTTTAAAAGCAGATTAGGTTCAAAAATGCAGCAGAGTTACTCCATTTCGAAATATTGAAGGTAAATGTTGCAGAGGAAGGAAGGGTACTTCTTAAAGCAACCGAATAAACAAAATGTAAAACAACCAAAAAAAAACCCCAAAACCAAACCCACACCTCATGCACACACAGAAAAACCAAAACAAACTAAAGTCCCCACATCCCAAACCCCTAAAATCCCCAAAATCAGCTTGGTATGATGAACAACTTCAAGTAGGGAAATAAGAAATAAAGCTACTTGAGGCCTGGTAGGTTTTTCTAAGTGATCGGTCTCTAAAACAACTTAAAATGTCAATGAAGTCTGTAAGCCAACAAACATGAGACTTCCACACCAGAGCAGACAGGAGTGTGCAAGTACCACTGCAATGCTTTTCCAAGGGAAGGCTAATACTAATGATAATAATAACAAGCAGATACCCAAGGGGACACACCCATATGACACAATCCATTCAAGCACTGGAGAAAAGTATTACATATCTATCAACACTTAAAAGGTAAATACAACCTTCATCCCTGTCCCTCAGCTGAAATCCTGAAGTGCTCTGAGCACAGCAAGCCAGACCCAAGGAAGCACCAGTGCAGCCAGTTCACAGGTTTTGGCCCAGCAGAGCTGCACAGGCCCCAGATCAGACCTCTTCCACCTGCCTGTCTCCAATCACTTTGAAATGAGCTCCTGTGCCTGTCTATCAGTGTCACAGGAACAGTCTCAGAAATGCAGAAAATGGACACAATGAAAAGCTTAAGCAAATGCATTATCTTCTATCCCTAAGTCCAGGATGCTAGATGCTGTCACTGATACAAGGTCACACCCAGCAATCCTCCATGCCACAATACAACCAACATACAAAGGGATCCTGCACCAAACTGCCATCTCAAACATTAGAGAGCAGCTTCCAAGGAGGCAGCCTTCCACAGCTACACCCTTCTCCTATTGCAATAAATGAAGATTTACAGTATGCTTTAAGTCATTCTGGCTAGAAAGGGGGGAGAATCCATAAAATCAAATGCTAAAGTACCACACAAAAGCAGGCAATAAGATTATTTGTAGAAAATAAAGTAATGCACATAAGAAGAAAAAAAAAGAAATCCCAAGCACAAGTACAAAATAACAGGCTCCAATGTAACCGATACTACTCAGCAGGGTAGTGAGATAATGTGCTTAGGCTGTAATACATAGATCATTGAAATGAACTAGATGACAAAGAAACCCATTGCTCTACTGAGTCAGTAATCAGGGGAACCATAGCTTACACTGTGTCCCCTTCCACATTTCAGGAATTATAAATTAGGACTACTTGATTATTACATACTAAACAAACACCTATTGCTCAGGAAATTCCTAAGCTGCAAATTCTTAGAAGTTGTAAAACCATCACTATATGTCTGCCCTATTCTACTGCTGTTCTCCTGTTAATCTAGCAGTGGTCTCTGCCACAAACAGGAGGAAAATAAGATGGATTTCGTGTCTGACTTGAACAGCTGTTCTTGTATTTCACGGTATCAGCCAACATAGGTTTACAGAACATGGCTCCCAAACTTTATTTCCTATTTTGCAGGATTGTCAGTTTGGTTGATAAAGGTAGTTCTAATCACTTAATAGTTCTCTCTGGAACAATGGTAACACACTGTGCTGAATCTGTAATCTGCAGTAGAATGCTAATATGGCAAAGATCAAACAAATGAATGTCCTGAAAACAGCTTTCTGTCACTGAAAAGTCTTCAGGTAATACAGTGACTGCAGAATGAAAATTCTGTAACAGTAGACCATTACTTCTTCATGATACAACAACACTGATGTAGATAATGACCTAAGCTGGGTATAAGATCGCCCACAAGAAGGTTAAAGCATGACAAGAAAAAATAGCAAAAACAGGACATGTATTTTAGTTCTAGTTCTAAGAAAAAAAGGCAGATTTCATATCACTGTATAGATGAACAAGGGGAGAGCAGTGTATATTGCCTAGCAAGGCTTGCAGTGCTGTGTTCCACAAAATGCTCACACAGAAGCTGCTCATGTTCAGGCTGGATAAGCAGACAGTGAGGTAAACCAAAAACTGTCTGAACATCTGGGTCCAGAGGTGATGACTAGTGCCACAAGGTCTGGCTGGAGGCCAGGGACAAGCTGTGTGCCCCACGGGTCAGTACTGGGTCAGTCCTGCTCAACATCCTCATTAACAACCCAGATGATAGGGCAGTGGGCATCCTTACAAGTTTGCTGATGACACCCAACTGCAAGGACTGGTGGACATGCACAGAGCATCCTCACGACAACCAAGGGGAGGCAAGGCACAAATCCCTGCACCTCTGCAGGAACAACCACATGCACAAGAACAACCACACGCCAGAGACTGTCCAGCTGGAGAACAAGAGTATGGCAGAAAAGGACCTGCAAGTCCTGGTGGCCACCAGGTTGAACATGAGCCAACATGCCTTGCAGCAAAGGCAAGCAGTATTCTTGCTGCAATAGAGAAAATACTGCCAGCATGCTGAGACAGAAAATTCTTCTCTTTATTCAGCACTCATGAGGCCACATCTGCAGATCTGGGCTCATGACAAAAGACGTGAGAATACCGGACAGAGCCCAGCAAAGGAACACAAAAATTATTAAGGCACTAAAGAATCTCTCACAAGAGGAAAGGCTGAGGGAGTTGGGACTTCAGCCTAGGGAAGAGAAAGCTTGGAGGGGAAAAGGAATCTTATCAACATATATGAACATCTAAAGCAAGGGCAGTAAAGGAGACAGAACCAGGCTCTTTCCAGTGGCACCCAGGGACAGGACCAGAGACAGCAGACACACACCAAAACACAGGTTCTGTCTAAACATCAGAAAACACTTTTTTGGTGTGTGACCAATCACACAGGGTGCTCAGGGAGACTGTAGAGGCTCAGCCCCTGAGAGTTATTGAAAAGCCATCTGAACACAGTCCTGGGCAACCAGCTGCAGATGGCTCTGCCTGGGAATGGGACCAGATGATATCCAGCCAACCTCAGCCATTCTGCAACTGATACTGAGGACTTAATATTTTCAGGATGTGATCTCCACACATTTGACTTGAAGGCATAGCAGCAAAAGGAGGGGATTTGCCATTGAAAAGCTAGAAGCTCATGTTTTGCTCTACAGAATTGTCTAAGGTCAGTAGCAAGGGAAAAAGTTACACCAGTGAGTCAGGAAAATGTCAGAGAGTTGTACATTCAGTAAAAAAAATTACAGGTACTTAAATATCCAGCTGGAAGTACTCTGTTTCTTTAGCAGGAACAGCAAGACTAGGGGCAGACACCTGAAGAATTTGTGAAATGCCTCTAACTACCAATGAATTCTTAAGCTGGGCAACTGGTTCTTCTAGCTCAGAATCTATTCACACCCTTTCTTCAGATTTATGTGCCCCTCTGAATAAAAAAAAAAAAAGAATACAAAGTCAATCATACTTTTTAAATAAGCAAATACCCATAAGCTATGAAACAGCATGGCCTCTTCTCTGAAAAAAAGTTGTAGTTATCAGTCTGAATACTCAGTGGAAGAAACCACAAATGGTATGATCCAGACAGGACTGCCACAGAGGAGTTACAGGATGCCTACATGTTATTTAGCACATTACCTAAAGGATTTGGTAGTGAAGTAGATCTATAGCTAGAAGTTGCCTAAACACCTAGTGCTGTTTCTGGGGCTGGGGGGGAAAGAAAAATACACGACAGGAGAAGGAGTCAGACTCAATCTGAGGACCTTCTTGGCAGTAGATTTCCAAAAGTATTGTTTGCAAATCCAGACAGAAATATGTTCTATGGTGCAGAATGCAACAAAACATCATTTTGTGGTCCCACATTCTGTTCAACTGCACCAAGTCCTTGCAGCTGTTTTACTTAACATTGAGCAGAAGGTTATTTCTTTAGCCAGAACACCACAACAGCTAAACAACTGGATCAACAAACTCAGTTGGGTGACTGCTGAATCTCAAAACAATTAAGGTTTTAAGCTATTTAACCATGCATCATTTTGGGAAGTATATCCTCTTGTGATAATAAAATACGAATAATGGGAATTTAGAACCCCATGGTTTTAAATTCAAGAATACTTGAAAAATACATGTGATAATAGCATGAGCAGTGTTACTACACTGAACAACAAAAAAAATGCTAGCTATCAAAATACAGCTAGGAAGCTGTATACTTAACTAGAATGAGTGAAAATTAAAAGACCCCCATTAAGGCAAAGAAAGGAAAAAATCCTATTTTTAGTCAGAACATTGCTTTAGTGATTCCATTTAAAAAATGCTATCAAAATTAAAATCCAGTCACTGGAAATCATAGAACCTTTTGTGTCCCATTGTGATAAGATTGTTAATGCTCCTTCAGGAGTTCATTATGAGCCACCAGGGAGGCTGTGAATTTACCAGCATACCAGCTTAAAGCCAGGTTCTAGTCCCAGCTGAGGCTACTGCAGGAACCCAAACCATCTCTTCACAATTTTCCTTTGCTCTAAGCTTTTGAGAGCTGTGATCACTTTGTGCAAAGTTAGAATGGCCTTTGATTACAGCACTCAAATGCTATAAAAATATTTTTTAAACTAAGAATTGTTACATTATTAAATACTTTGTGTCTTGACTAGAGAAAAGAAATTCTATGTTTTGTACAAGTGATTTTATTAAAAACAAAGCACAAACAAGAACTGAATTCTAATTGCTTTGCTAAGAAGTCCAACAACCTTATTCTCATTCTGAATTAGTTTTAGCAACAGAGAAAGATCACTTAGCATGTCCAGTCCTATGCTTGCCAATTCCTCCAATTCCAAGCCTTGAAGTATTCAACAAAAACTCTGACATCATAGTGTTATCTGCACGTCACTTTTTCAAACTTGCTAAAAAAACTGCCTTTTAAATACCAGACCTCCTCCTCACACTGCTCTGGAAGACACTAAAAACACATCTTCAAAACCCTTCTCTCAGGCACTTTATCTTTGATTTACACAGAACAGACTGAGGCCTGGAATAAAGAGTGAAGAGCAAGCACCACGACAGAAAAACAAGCAGCCAAATCACTTTGTCCGATGCACAGTGCAGGAAAAATACCTCAAAAGAAACCCCAGCTTCTGAGGTGCACAGCCAATCCCAACACTTTTTTGCACTGCCAGATAAAAGATTCTTTTTTCCATCTGCCAGCACTCCGTCCATGAAACTCCAGGTGCCACCCTCAGTGTAACCAGTGTTTTGGTTCCCCTAGAAGAACTCGTGAAGCAGCACTTTGAGTACCTCCTGCATCACATTTTGCCTAAGGCCGTATTACTTCAGGTAACCATCTTGCCAGATACAGATTCTGCACAAGAGAAAAAGACAAACTTGGGCCATTCCAGCCTGTTAGTCCCCAGCCTTCCCACAAGGAGCAGGGCATATTACTTGCTGTATTACCTTCTGCCTACCCAATCTGCCCCACAATTACAAGATATTATGATCTGTATCATTGAAGGTTTAGGTGCTTTTAAATTACTGCTCCAGAGACTTTTGTTAAAGTCAGTGAATTGTATATACAGTGACTTAAAAAAATGGAAAATGAAAAAAGAAAAACTGCTGTTAGTAGTAAACTGTGGTCAAAGCTGAAGAAAAGAGTTCCAACAACCTAAGAAAGATCTTCTTTAAAGATCAGACAACAATAACTCACTTATACTAAAAAAATATGAAATGGTTTAAAAGCCATAAATTCTCTTCAGAAGAACATATCTTGATATTTACTAGAGAGAGAGAAAAAAAATTGCAGTTCTGATCTTTTTCAGGTCTGATAGAGAATAGCAAAAATTTCATACCATAAATGAAAGAATAAATATAGAGACACTTTTAAGAAAATTAATTTTGCAAAATGAACAAGAAATTAAACGACACCATCCTTACTGAAGGAAGTAACAGACCCCAATGGCTTCAAACAAAGGCATACATTCAACTTTATTCCCATAGGCAAATATTTATTCTCCAGTTCAGTTTTCAGAAAAATGCTGCAGCATGAACATTTGTTTCTATTAAGTCAATGTCAGACTCCACACTGACACCAACATAGTGAAATTACAATCTTCAGTAGAATCTGGAGATCCCAATCAAGATCCATTTCACTGTATCAGAACTCCCTACCTATTGAGATAATCCATCCCAAAGGTGAAAAAGGTGAGAGGTTGAGGAAACATAATGGATAATAAAGAATAAAGAATGGATAATAAAGAATAAAATATGGTAAGCAAATTTTTAAAATGCTCTTTTATCACAGGTTTGGATTAAAGTAATCAACTTCTACCGTACATAGAAAAAAAAGACAAAATTAGCATCCAGCTTGATTAGAGAGAATGGCAAACATGCTGCAGAAAGTAACACCAGCAAGAGATGAGTACGGAACAGTTTCTTTCTGGGCTATCTCATAACTAACAGGCAAACTACAGCTGCATGGGTATAATCACCCTTGACTATTCGAGATATTTTGAACTTATTCATTTGACAAACAAAAAACACTCTTGAATGTGGATTGGGTTTTGGGCCTGTTTTTTTTTTTGCAGAAGACAAATTCTGTAAGATCTCTAGCAGCCTTGGTACCTTCATCTGCTGCATTACACTACTGACTACTGTTGTCACAAATTAAACTGGCAGACCTCATGGCTGGCAATAAAACAACGATAGAAAGAAATCCCAACGCAGCTAATGTCCAAAACAGTACTAATCACGGAAATGTTCTGAAAGTTTTTTATTCTGCACTGCTTAATAAAACACCATAATGTAAAAACTAAATCAGAAAGATGAGACCAAAATATCTTCAGGCATCTTTTCTGGTAAAAGTCAGTAACCAGTTCAATGATGAAAAGCTGTCCGAAACAACATTGCAGAAAATACACATTTCATCTCCACTGTGAATGTGAGCAATTTGAGAAATCATCTCAACAGCAACTGGCCTGGGATTACAAACCATGAAATGCTGCACTAAAAATCATTTTTAGAACTGCAACAAAATAATCAAGTTGGGATGTTAAATATTCACTGTACCAACATGGACTGCTGCTGTAAAACACACTGCACTTTCCAGTGCAGTACGTAGGATTTGCTGAGTTGGTGAAGCACATTTAGCATGAGAAATTCCCCTGACAAGTGCTGGGTGTAGCAGTGAGACTTGTGAGCAAAGACAGCAGATGTAATGGTTACATCACTCCTCACCTGGAATCAAACTGGCAGGTTTATGTACATGCAGATGACCAGTGCTCCCACCTTAAACCTTTCTATTTAGGTTTACAGTATGTTTCAACTGTTTACAATTGTAACACTTCACACCTTTGTATCAGTGAGGTACATAAAACAAAAAACTTCTCTCATATAAAACAAAAAACTTATTTAAATTGAAGGAAAATACTAATTTCTCTAGTGAGGAAGGGTAAGAGAAAGGAAAGCAGTCTTGGTGAACTACGTTTTTTAAGCACAGAAAGACTTTCAGAAACAGAGCATGGAGTTTACTGTCAAAATAGTTCTATGCCAGAAAGAGCAAATAAAATATGAAGTTCATATAATTATTCCTGTAGTGTAGTAACTAATGCTGTGTCATCCTCACTTAAACTGTCAGGCTTAAGATTTTGGACAAAATACATGTGTGCACCATGAAAATTAGATTCGTGCCTTTATTTCAGTATCTTTTTTCACCAAATTGTTCCTCTCAATTTAAAATCCACTAACTACTGCAGCGAGGGCTTGTCTTCACACTTTCTCTGGAGCACATACAGATGCCAATTACCTATGTGGAGTTGCTTTTAAGAGCCAAATCCTTAGTGGACTTCAATGAATTCAGGGTTAAAAAACTGTCTGTACGACTGAAAAGCACAAGTAGATTCTTTGTATATGTTTTTCCCTGCATAAATGGCTGATGATGCAGAGAAAGACAAAACAGCAGCTTTTACATTAAGTATCTTGCAAATTTAACTGCAAATTAGATAGCTGCTAGTGTAATCACTAAAATAAAATACCCTGAACCCCTTTCTCTTCCTCTTACAAGTTTCAAATACATAATACATAATAATTCAAGTCACAAATTATTAACTGTGCCAGAACTGTGAAAAGGCAGCCACAACACATTGCAGTTTGCAGTACATCCTTAGATGTTTTTCCTAAAGTATATCCTTGGCTGTTTTTCCCCAAGTGTCAAGTCATTTTTCATGTAAATAAAATTGTGTACTGAACAGTTATCTATTTTAGATAGTTTAAGAAAGTGTCATACCCTTCACATCTATTTTCTGATTGAATCACAAATTTGACAAACATCCTACGTGGCAATCAGAATATTTCAGAAACACATACTATACCAGAAATTACTTCAAATGTATGTTATTGTTTATAGTTTTTAACTTTTATAACTATTTAGTGTAAATATTTAGTGCATAAATTCTTACTGTTCTTAGAATTAAGAATTATGTTCTCTGACAGCTTTGACTCACAGTGCCAACCTTATAATATAATATCTTAGCCCATTAGTCTTACTTTATCATTGGTCCAACAAATATGCTCAAACCTTATATATGATTTGAGAAGGAAAAAGGAAGCAACATTTGTGCCCCAATTACTATTTTACTAAATTCCTTGTGACAAGTCACAACTACTCTCAGCCCAGATCACATTCACAGTACAGTTTCACATTACAGTAGCCAAAATAAACTTGCTGCTTTCAAAATGGAAGGAACTCAACCCTGCTTCCTCTTCCCTGTTCTTCACTACCAACTCTCCCTCCTGCAGCACTTTTCAAAATATTCTGATGTGCACCCAACAAGGAGATAAACCAGCTCAACTTCTTAATGCACTAAATTGTATTTCCTTCACTTTATCAGGGCTACCTTTATATCATTTCAACAACTTAAGCCAGTTTCCTATGGGATCAGAAACTTACAGTTAGTGCAAGGTAAGAGGTGGGGAAAACAAACCTCGCCTTCAGAAGAGAGCAATTACTTTGACTTACAACATCTCAGGGAAGTTTCAGCAAGAACATTCACAGACAATTACATATGTACTCTCTAAAAAGCAGCATCTGGGGTATAGCAAGCAACTGTAAGAGGACCCTGGCAGAACACAGTCCAGAAAGGTCTACAACACCTTTACATGCCTATGTAAAAGTAACCTTCCATATTTAATAAGACACGAAGTAATACTGTAAATTCTGATGATTACCTTCCCAAATTATTGTTCTTAAGTAACAATACTAAGTAAGATCAAATCTTAATGTACTGCTGCATGCATGAATCCTATAACACTCTAATTACCATAGTGGTGGTGCAAATTTTTTGAGGCAGCCAAACCATTTATTTTTAAAAAAGGGTTTTCAACTCAGAGTCTCATGATAATAATAATGTCATGACAGTCATACTGTTCCTCCTTCTCTTCTGAAAAAGGACAATCTAAATTTGGCTATGATTTTAAGAAATTAATCCTTAAACCAAGTTCAACACTTTGCCTGTTACTAAAGTTTAGAAAGCAGCTGTAACTCAGTTGGCTTCCCAGTAATTAAACCATCTACTCTTGTTTCAGGCAAGCTACCTGCACTTTTGCTAAAGTAGATTAGGAAGAGTTTAAACCACACCAAAATAAATCACTTAAGCTAAAAGAAGTACTGTATTATCTGCACAAAACTTGCAGATTCTCTATTTAAGCACACATCAGTCAATCCCTTCTTTTCCCCAGCTAGGGCAGCAATTCAGATCACACATAAATAACAGCAGAGAAGTTTGTGCTCAGGCTGCCTTCCATTTCACAGCAGGACATGACTCTCCCAGCACGCCTGTGGATGTAGCAGAGGGGGTTCAGGTGCTGCATTATCACTTTAACACCTGCATTCTCGGGAGCTCTCTCTCCCGCCCTCTGCATGGCTGCTGCAGACATGTGGGGCCAAGACACCAGCTCCACATCCCTGCTGGCTCCCTGCACAGCCACACCACACCCTAGGCCAGCTCTTTCCAGCAACATCTGCTTGAGATTTTTAACAGATTTGCTCATCAGTAAATGCAAGGGGGGGTGGCCTTTGCCAGAGCAGCAGCCACATAGCCACTGATCTCTTGCACAGTACCTTAAATTGATGTGCAGATTAAAAAGGTATGTTCTTGCTAGGTATTTTTTTCCACATGAATTGGTTATCTGAGAATGCAAACAATGCAGGCATTGCAAAGTACACAACTTAAATTTTCAGTTCAGGCACGGCCTACAGTAAGTAACATTCAAATAATAGAGACAAGCACTGAATGTATTATTAAGGGAAAACAGAGTCATGTAAAGAACGAGATAATCCTTTCTTCCCCCAAAGATGACTCTACATACAAACTCACTGAAGCTTCAAATTAACTTTTCTCAGGTGTGCTACTGTTTTCAAGGATGTTATTGCCAGAAAACTTAGTACATGACACTTCTAAACATTCTTATTCAGAATACCCTCTATTTAACCAAATTCATTACGTCTCCTCTTCAGGAGGAGAGAAAAGACCACATTTTAACATTGTGTCAAGGACCACTTCAAAAATTACATCTTACTCTGTGCTAAGACTTAAATGGTTTAGCTGACAAGAATTTCCTTCGTACAAGGTAAAAACAAAGTCAAAGCTTTGAGATGAATCCTGTCCCTGAAGCTTAGTTCACGTACAGAAAGCCATTTATGTAAGGTGAAAGACTCCCCTTCTCCTTCCACAGAGCAGCAAGTTAAACTGCTTCTGTGAGGTTTCATAACAGCCAAGAAAAGGCTATTTGTCATGGTTACACCCACTTCCTAACCCAATATAAAATTAAGAAATATACTAAGATTTTACTGAGATCAACTTATTTATGAAACTGTGTCAAACGTCCTTCATAAAGCATAAAGTTCACAACTCTGAAAGAGGTGGATAATCGACAAAATATACCTAACATCCACTGCAACAGAAGCTGGACATCTCTTTTTCAAATATTAAAGCCGTTAATTATTTACATCCCAAATACTCTATGGAGTTGTTTCTCAAACTGCAGGTCATACTGAATTTTTCTCCCATTTAACTCCTCATATTCAGTCGGCAGACAACAAATTGCTTGGGGAAAAAATTCCAAGTTAACCTAAATTCCTTAATAAACTTACCAGAAAAACCTTAATTACCTCAGTTCATCCTAAACAAAAGCTTAGCCTAGTATCCATTTCAAAAGATGAATCCAAAAACAACTACAAAATTAAGCATGACCTTGTCCTCTGTGAACTCTCTTCAGTGTCACCAGCTCCCAGACATATAAGTGAAGAAGTCAACACTGTTTCAGCCTATTTGAGAGAGGACTAATAATTATCATCAAGGTACAATATTAACCTACATTTTCAAAAACACTAGCTAAGAAGTATTTTCACATGGTGAGTAGATGTGCTTAGGAGTCCTCCAATTACTTGTGGTTCTACATTTACTTTCTCCTCTTTTCTTTGAAATGTTTTACCATACTCACAGTTGCTGCATGAATAAGCATGATAACAAATTACACAGAAAACCTAGTAAGAACTGCAGAACAGAATGAGAAAAAATGCACCGAACCAAACTGGAAAAAACTCCTTCTTCACATTTTGGTGACTACTTAAGAGCAGAGCAATACTTCAGGAGAAGGATGGTTTCAAAAAACACTTCACTGCCTTCACACATCCACATTGGTTATTAAGCATAATATATCAAATACTTCATTACAAAAATTCAACAGTGTCCTGTATCCTGGATACACAAAGATTGCACCAAAAAATGCCTTGTGTTTTAAGTGATTACTCCTTCGATGCTGAACACCAATCCACTACTGAAAGCATACAAGGCAGAATCATGATCCCAAAATCTGATTTTGAGAAACAACTATCATTCAGAATACAGAAAGAAACCCTGACTGACCACTGGCTGCAGCACAGACTCAAAAAAGCCTATAAAGTGAGAGAGGAAAGAAACATCACAGAGACACAAGATGTTCCAAGATCCTAACTTCTGTAAGTACGTGTATGAGAATTTATTAAGCTATCTAGATCTTGATCTACACTGACAGAATAGTAATAAGCAGCAATGCTAAAAATTATAAAATTTAACTGGCATTTGTGTGTTCCTCATATGTGGAACACACAAATATGTGTGTTCCTCAACCCTATTTATGAATCATTCTGATTTCACTGCATTACAGCTTCTGATACACAGCTACTGCAATTGTAGTAAAATCGCATTTATGAAGTCGAAATTTCTGACTTGCAGCTCAGATCAAGGAGTCACTTGATTTTTCAGAAGTCACTACTTAACAGCACTTCTGCAGCTCTCTCCATATATTAATTACCACACATTTTGAAGCTTCCAGCACCAAATAGTAGTTGTAAGAGCTGCTGCTGTGGTAAGAAAAAAAAATTAAAACATCGAGAAAGAATTATGAAGACTGGAAAGGACTTGTATTTCATATCAATATGTCAACAGAAGAGGTAACATTAAAGAAAAAAACAGATGAGCTCTCTCACCTGGAGCAAAGTGTGATAATTACATGCTAAATGTTTTCTAAGGGCCTATCAACATAAAAAGAAAAAAATAAGAAAACCCACTGGGGTCCTTTCAAGTTCAAAGCCCTAGATCTTACTCCAAACCAAAATAGTGCAAGAGTAAGTGGAAGAACTCCTAGCACAGCATCATCTCTCATTTTGTCACTCAAAAGGAAGATGGTCTATGCCAAAATTGAATGTAGTACCTATGGAGAAAGCAAATCAATCCCGTAGGAATGACTAGGGCCTCCTAGGAAGCAGGATTCTGTAAAACGTATTATCAGGCTAAGGGAAAAAATATACTCCACACTAACACACTTCAGGTTTTGGATCTGCTTTATCTTTTCTCTTCCCTATGTAAGCATACAAACTGTGTAGTTAGACAGAAATTCTGTCTTCAAAACTACCTATTTTCCTCATCATGCACTCTCAAACCTCATCTCTTTTAAGGGGCATCTCAGCAAAGACAGGTCTAGGAAAAGTGACCTAACTAAAAACAACTGTAAAGTGAGTTGAACCCTGACCTACTGACAGTATCAAAACCATGAGAGTATAACCAAGAGCTTATGCTTTTTAAGACTTAAAAATATTCAAATATTGTCTAGAATCATTAAATAACATTTATTTTTAGTGTAAAAACATTTAAGGTTTCTATCCAGTGATGATAAAGATCACGATTTATTCACACATAAATTTGTGAGAAATTAAAGATGAAATTACTGGATTTTAAGAATTCCTACATAAAAGTAAAAGAAGTGAAATTTGCAAGCTATTACACATAACATTAGCAAGTGCTACAGAAGAAATATTTGACAGCCACACAGAGCTGTCAAATACACATCAAGCAGTGAAGAAAATTTGGTTCACGGATTCATTTTCTCTCCAAGCACTCCAGTTTCTCCCCAGCCTGCAATTTCTCTCCCCCAATCCTACATTAAAGTTAGCTGCGTGGTTTCCAGGCTGGCAGCTGTCATCCCCATCTCAGCCAAGCCGCACACCATCAGTGATTTGGAGATCGGGCCTCCTTTTGTATCTAACACCCGGTTCGTGAGCAGGAGAAGGCAGCGCACACCGGCGCTGCGTGTGACAGCGCTGCCGCCTTTATCCCCGCTCCCGTCATTCTCTCACACACCGCGATCCCCCATCCGCATTGTCTGCCTCGCTCCATCCTTGATTAATATGGACACGTTCTCGCTCCTCCGCCAGGGATCCCCGGGAACCCCCTTCCCCGGCCAAGGATCCCCGGGAACCCCCTTCCTCGGCCGGCC
>VXBR01004973.1:307508-357771 GCA_013400215.1 Cisticola juncidis | reverse complement strand
GGCCCTTCTCCCTCCCCCCTCCCCCGCCCTCCGTGCGCCGCGACAGGGAAGGGGCGGGGCTTAACCGGTGCGCGCGGCGGCGCGCGTGCAAGCCTCGTGCTGACTGGCGCGCGCGGCTCCCTCCCCTGCCACTAAGCGCGCCACCGATTGGCCCGGTGCGTCGCTCTCGCGGCGGGACGCTATGACGTCATTGCGCGAGAGAGACGTAAAGCACCACGTGCCTCGCCCGGGCTCTCAGTCTCCCCCCCCCGCCCCAGAGCGGCTGCCCCTGAGGCGCAGGGCGGGAGCGGAGCCGCTTCCTCTTGGCCGGAGCGGCTCTGGGGGGGAAGCGGGGGTGGCGGGGTGTGAGGCCTCAGTGTGCTGGTCCCAGGAATGCCCTGTGGGGGGCACAGGGATTTCCCCCGATGCTCACAGGTGCTTCAAGCCTAGCGTCCGTCGGCATCCGCTCTCCGCCGCCGGTGCTGGCTCTGTTCTTTCCAGTTGCGGTTCTTCTTGTATTTCTAGTCAGTCCTCCTTGCCGCAGCCGGGATTTTTCACCAGTTTTTAAGGAGGTTCCCAGAATCATTAGGGTTGAAAGGGACCTATGGAGATCATCCAGTCCAACTCCTCTGCCAAGGCAGGGTCATCTGGAGCAGGGGACACAGAAACGTGTCCGGGTGGGTTTGGAGTGTGTCCAGAGAGGGAGCGACATCCCTGGGCAGCCTGTTCCAGTGCTCTGCCACTCTCTGGGTAAAGCAGTTCTTCCTTACGTTGAGGTGGAATTTGTATTTCAGTTTATGGCCTTTAGTCCTTGTCCTAGCGCTGGGCACCAGCAAAAGGGGTCTGGCACCATCCCCTTGGCACATTCCTTTAAGATATTTTTATCTCTTGAAGCGGTCCGTTTTCAGTCATCTCTTTTCCAGACTAACCACGAGGTTGATGGTCTATCAGAATAAAAAGCCACCACGCTGTGAAGCTCCCAGTGCCGCCGGCCTTGCATGCCTTCCCTCTGGACAGGGTTTAACCGAACTATTCCAAGAGATTGCACCTTGCCAATGGGGCTGTTTTTAACAAATTAACATCTGAATGTACCGAAGGTTGAGTAACAAAGTCAATAAAACAACCATTTGTTTCTATAGAAACTAAACACCTTAGCAGGGATTGTACCAAGCTTTGATTTTGATGATTTTTTTTTTCACTGAATTTGCTGCTTTTGCAGCCTGCTCTTGCTTGTTTTAAGGGAATCAGAAATTTGGAAAAGTGGCTCGGAATTTTTTAGCATATGATGGCAATCACATGGCAATGGTGCCAAAAAACCGTTAGAACCTAGTTCAGTGAGTTAGAATTGATTTCTGAGTCTGTATAATCATAAACCCTAAAAAATCTCAGTTTGCTCCCCCACTTTTAGACCATAAGGAACTTTGTAACTCCCCATCTGACACTCCCCTTTCTTCCTAGGCTCTTTCTCCGGTACAGCTGAAAGGAGGTAATCCAAGAATCGGCTGATGCAGCTGCTTGCTGCCCAGAGATTTGGGGAATTTGTGAAGGCTTTTTTCCCAGCGACGTGAGGAAATGTCATAGAGAGAAGAAATATTCAATTGATGCATTCCAGATTTCTCATTCTCAGATGAAGTTTCCCCATATGTTCTGTTCTCAAGTGGCAGTGATACTCAAACGCCTTCAAGAATACCAATAAGTAATTTAGCTTATCCTGGGAGGAAAATACTAACAGGTTTCTGGAAATCTACAAGGCATGGAATGGGACTTGTTCTGTTTGGTAGTGAGACAGTGCAGTCGGATGTTTACCTTTTTATTTTTTTCCCATCAGGACAGAGCTTAAGAGTCTATTATTTAGTTCTGTGTTTGATTGTACCTAAGTTTGTTGGGATTTTTCTGCCTTTTTTTTTTCCCAACACCCTTATACTTTCCCTGAAAAAATTTGTAGTTCTTATCACAGTGAGAGATTCTCATGAGCTATGTTGACCTCAGTTATTTTATCAGAATCACTTGCATGTTTTGATAACCACCTGAAAAGCCTTGCTTCTAATTTGATATTTTTTTTCCAGAGGAAAAAAAAAATCCCTTTGGCAATCATTTCTCTTTTTCATTGAACAATAGGGAGATGGGTCACATGAATTCCCACAGAGCCCTTCAGAATGCTGTCAAGAATTTTTGGTAGGTTTTGAGAAGTTCCAGATATTTGTTTGCTTTTCTGTTCGAGATGTAGCTCTCCAAAGCATTTACATTTCCAAATACTATGACTTGTTCATTAGAATTCTCCAAGGGGGTGGGTATAAGGAAGATATTTCCATTACACTCTTCCTTCCATCATTAACACACACCCTTTAAAAGTTAAAAAGTTATGGAAACCTGCTAGATACAGGAAAGGAGCTGGGAAAGCCTTAAGGGAGTGCACATCTGTTAGGCCTCAGCAGTCTGCTGCTGACCATTTCCAAGCAATCCTTTTCTGTAGCTTTATTTATATGGTGTCTAAACTCCAGTTTTAGCCATCGCTAGTGGCTTTGCCAATGCAAACATTCAGCATGACCAAAATTAAAAAAAAAAAAGATTAAAAATGGATTGCACTGGAACATGTATTCAGAGCTAGAATAAACTTGAGTAGTGCAGATGTCAGCTCTTGCTCACACAAAGAGTTTACTCTGCTGTCTGAAATGGCAACTAAGCGTAGTTGAGAGGACACAAAGCCAAGTGCTCAACTGTCAGTGTTATTTGGACACTTTGGAATATGGAGGAAGTTCCAACTCAGGGATGTGAGGCTGCATCTTACTGGTTGACTTTTGCATTAGCAGGAAATGGCAAGCATTGAATGCCTGCCTTGGCCACTTGTTCTTGAAAGATAATTACAGGCGTTACAGCTTGATGGCTTTGATTATCTGAATTTAACTTCAAATAGATTTGCTTTCTGTTTGAAGACCTACTCATTCTTACAGATGGTGTTTTTTAAGAACTTCAAAATAGAAGGTTTTTCCCTCAAGTCCTCTCAATTGGCCCAGTCTGTTGGATGTAAGCATCCAATAGTGAAATGGTATTTAAACGTTTGTATTTGCCAACTCATGAAAAAACCCTCAAGAACCAAACCAGAATTTTTTTTCTTTACAAAATATATCTTTAAGACAACACTTGTATGTCTTGGCCTAAGAAATTTGCTGCCTACATTGCACAGCTCCTCCATGTGTAGACAGTATTATTTTCAGGTCTACAGGTAAAGCAGCAGCTATAAATACACGAACACCCAACCAGCAGAACAAGTTTCTTGCTGGTATATTTTCTGTGCAAGAGTTTTATCAACTTGGAAATACTGTACAAAATAACTCCTGTGGTATCACTGCTGTCTGAAATTTAGTTTTGGTGAGAGTCAACATTTCCTGGAGTTTTCAGACTGGTAGAAGCACATAGTTTGGCAAGGAACTCTGGAGGTCATCTTATGCAGCCTCCTGCTCCACAAACATTCAGTTCCAGTGGATCAGGAACTTTCACATAAGAAAAAGCTTCTGAATAATATGTGCTGGGACAGATTTATTCCCAACTGCTGCTACTCAGCAGCTGCAGGCCTGGTGGATTACACAGGAGTCTGTTAGTTCTGATGGGAGGGGACCTGCTAAAGGTGAGAGGATTGGAGTAAGAGGACTGCAAGGGACTTTGTGCTTAAACAGGGGGAGCAGATGCCAGCAGGTGTACCACAGGCAACTCTGTCTGCAGCTGATGGACTTGCAGGAGCCAGGGAAGAGGTCCTGAGTAGAAGTAAAGTCTTCAAGCAGTGAAGGAGAGCTCCAGAATGCACTTTCCAGGCTGTTAACTCCAGATGTCAACAGAGATGATATCGGGCTGGCACCATAAGATTGTATTTTGCTCTGGCAGAAATGAGGCTAGCATTCCTGGAAATGTCAGGCATTAATGCTGTGCAGAAAACTGCAGTTTCCGTATTCTTCCCAAGGCTGAAAAGAAGTTCCTAAAATAAGCAGCAAAGTACATCGCAAGGTTTCCATCACCTTGTGTCACAGACTGAAGCAAGGTAGTTTAGTAAGGTCCAAAGCTGATGAAAACTCATTTTCCATGGCACTTTTCTTATTTTCCATGGCACTTTTCTTACTGTGGGTTTTTCAGTGTCTAATAGTGCACACACCCTTTCTCTCTGCCCTGGGATTCTTCAGTGACTAAAAAAAGTTTAGCTCTGCTTTCATCTTTTTCTTTCCCCTAGCTACAGAACTAGGTGGTTCTGCTGCTGCTTCTCCAATGCCTGGGTCAATTCAGCTAGCAGAGACCTCTGAGACCAGAAATTTGTGTCTTAATTTGGCTGAGAGTCAGATATTCAGAAGTGAATTTGGTGAGCTTTGACACACAGCCTGGACTGAAATACATCTGTTTAAAATCAGGCAATGCTGGAGATGCCTCCCTTCTCCTCCCTTGTCTGATCTACTCTGCATTTCCTCTCTTCAGCTCTGCAGTGCAGGACTCTAGGGACAGAAATCAGAATTCTGCAAGAAATTTAGCTTCCAAGAAAGCTGCAGAGGGATTTTCTACAAAGACATGTAGTAATGGCTTCACACTAGACGAGGGCAGATTTAGATGAGAGATAAGGTAGAAGTTATTCAGTGTGAAGGTGGTGTGCACTGGAGCCCAGAAAAGCTGTGGATGCCTCATCCCTGGAAATGCTCAAGGCCAGGTTGGATGGGGCTTGAGCAATGGGGTCTAGTGGAAGATATCTCTGCCCATGGCAGGGAAGTTGGAACTTTATGATGATCTTTAATGTCCCTTCCAACCCAAATAATTCAAGGAACCTATGATCTGTTTCTCCTTTCTTTACTCTACAGTATGGTTTGCTTTCTCTGTTTGGGGGTGTTGGCACAACATGTCTGAGATCAAAGTGAGGTCTCTGCCAAGTGTTCGGAGGAGTTTGTAGATCCACCAGTACCTGGTAGCCTGAGATTTTGACACTCACTTGACATTGCTTCTCACCATGGTTGTAGCCCCTTACTTGCATCTTTCTCTTCCAGCTCCCACAGAGACACTTCTGAACATCTGTTCCTTCTGACTGGGCAGCCAGGACATCTCTTCTTGTCCAGGCCCCACCACAGAGTTTATAGGATCACTTGTTTGTGTGTAGACCAGACCTCTCCACTGGTAAGTGCAGCTGAGCGTGACAAGGGGAGAGCTCACCAGGCATCCTGGGCACTGTGCAGGAGCTGAAGGAGGAGAGACTGTGGGCAGCCCCTTGTGTGACTGTCCCTGTAAGGTGGCATGGGCAGAGCTGGCATGCACAATGTACGTGGTGTGTGTTTCTTTGAGACTTTGTGTCACCTGGGCCGGTGTTCCTGTGCAGGCAGCTGTAAAAAAGAGTTGTCTTCTTTTGTATCAGAGCAGCTTTCCTTTAAGTTTCTGGTAAGGAAAGACAGAATTTGTTTGAACTTTGGCAACTTTAGGGTAGGCATAAGGTCCTAGGGGGTTATCTGGGTTCCCTATGGAATTACCTTCTCCTTCTTATCTGTCTGCAGGCTATCAAGGGAGTCCAGCTGATTAACTAGGACAAGAAAAGGGGGTTTTATTTTCTTATTAGTTACATTTGATTGTGTTGGCTACTCTTGTCTTAACCAAATTTACCTTCAAAAATGGCAGTTTTGAAAAAAATTATAAAATGTGTGGGTGAATGCATTCATAGTAATAGTTTTGTGTGGCCTTATGTACTGCCTTCTGAAATTATTGCAGAGTATATTTGTTTCTGGCAGGGAAAGGAGTGGAGACCTTCCAGGTCAAAAGCAAATGAATTATTCCATGGACTCCAGTGGTGCCAGGATTTACCTTTCAGCTTACTTTTTAGCTGCTGATCCTCTGTCATTAAATTTCCATTTGTCATGGATGGGTATTTATAATACAGGAAGAAATAGTTGATAGTTCCTGGGTTTTAATACCCCTTGAAAAAAATTTAAAATTTAGGCATTTCCAGAGAAGTTCGGTGTAGCACAAAGCAGTGGGTGCCAAATCCCCTGTTGTCCCCCTTTTGAGGGGGGTTTTGTTGGCCAGCTCTAGCTGTTCCTCATGGACTGAACATCCACAGCTTTCCCAGAGATAACGAGACGCTTTGGGAGTGCAGTTTCCCATTTGGTTTTACCCCAAAGGAGGCCAGGTTGTGTGCTCTCAGGCTGCTCCACAACATCAAACAGAAGATGGTGAGAGGAAGATGAGTTTCGAGCCCAAACTGCTGATTTGAACAATAACAAAGGCACACAGAGAGAAAACTGATCTGCTTGTGAAATAGCTCCAAAGCAGCCTTCGTTTATAGCTGGCACTTTAAGCAAACCAGAGCCTGTGTCATTTGAGAAGTGGCTTATAAACAGTGGCTGTTAAAGAGAAATTTGGCCTGTGCAAAATGAGTGTGCACAGAGGCTACAAATCCACCATCCCTTCTGAAATATCTCTTCCATATTTCAGCAGCTGGAAATTCCTGTCAGGAGCTGCAGGCAAAGTGTCAAACACAGCCCATTCCCTTTAAACGATGGGTTTTGCTTCCAGGAAAGACTGCACCTTCTGCTAAAAATCTTACGAGCTTTTGTCTTCTTTGTTTCCCCCCTTTCAATCACCAAGGACATTCACATAGAACAGGATGGTTGTTTTTTACTTTTCTTCCATGTCCCTATAGTGTCTTCCCTGGATGCAAACACAGTTGCAGTGGGTCTTGAAACCACTTACAGAAGTGATTAAATGTCAAAAAAGTAGAGGTTAAATTCATGTGAAGAGAGGCAGCTCTAACATCTGGGAGTACCACGAAATAGGGTTTTTATGGTGATGGTGTTTCAGTACTGAAAGGCAGAAAAAAAAATTGCAACTGAGACAGTGGTCAGTAGAGAAGCAGCACACGAAGACTGTGCTGGGAACTGCTTTGGCACTTAACATTTAGCTTCATTGAAACTAATGAAATAAATAATCTGAAAGGTTTTCCTTCCATTGCAGTTAAGAGGAAAGGGACACAGTTAACTGATGGATGAACATTTTATTGTGAATAACAGCAACTGCAACACTGTTGCATATGCCTGCATATGTGTTGGTGAGAGTATTTCTATAGACAGGCAGTAGTTGACATGAAAATGCAGACATATTTGCAAATTCAGAATTACTTGCTACTAACTGAACATACAGGTAGTTTCACTTGCCTTTTGCTGTGAACTGAGACTTTAATTATTGGGGCTTAAATGTTTAATACGGTACATCTACTTTGTTTGTTTTTTTAACAAAAGTGTCAAGCGAAAGGTTTAGGTATTGCAGAATCGGAAAGGAGAAGAAATATGGTCCTAAGTCATCTTTGAAAAATTTCATGAAAACTGTAATGCCACTAGAATCTGAAGGAGAGCAGTCAGTATATTATCACTTGCGGGAAACTTCAGAGTTTGAATTTGGGTTATGAGCACTGGGCAAAAAAAAACTGAACTGAATAAGTCAGGTAGAAACTTGTTAGCATTTGGCAGATCTCTTCACTCATGATTATGTACTTAGACTTGGCCTTTCCCCCCCTGTACAGTTTTCACAACCTACCTAGACCAAGCTGAATTTGCCTGAAGTTTTCCCTGTCACTGTGCCTTCCAGCTGGCAGGGGAGCCCCTTGGCTGCTCCTCTGGGCAGAATGCCTGCTGAGTACACTGCTGGAGTGGAGCTGGTGTTCATTGGGAAGTGCCTTCTTGTGTCACCTAATTTTGGGACTGCAGAGGCAAGAACACAAATACATTGGTTTGGGATGTCCCATTTAGAAATGCTGTTCATTTTTAATGCACAAGTTACAGGCTCTTGCCTGAGGAATGTACAGAACTTTATAGTATCTAATGCAATAGGGCAGAAGTTCAGAGAGGCTTCAGTCATAATGACAGGTGACTTATCCATTTGGCTTTCTATTTCCTAGGATTTATTCTGCTGTTTGTATATGTTATGATTTAAAACACATTGAAGTGCCAGTGCAGGCGGACAGCCCCTTCTTCTACACTGAAACACATTACTGAGAATAGGAGACACTGTGCTTTGTACCTGCCTCCCAGGGTGAGGGAGAGAAGAGCTGAGAGGTAGGGGGCTCTGCCCACAAGACCACCTCACAGGCTGTCGGCTGAATTTGGAGTGGGACTCAGATCCAGAAAACAGATACCTGAATTTTGGTGTCTAATCTCCCACACTAGGCAGTAGAGACTTAGTTATGACAGTCAATGGAGCTAGGAGTGTGATTCATCCGGGGAAATGCAGGTGCCCATCCTCTGTTAAGCCGAATCCCTCCTGGCAGTGGGAGGTGGGTGCTGAGTACACTGCTACCCCTGGAAGCCCATCCCTGTAAGGATGCGCTGATGGCAGGGATTCAGTCTCCAGCTGCTGCATTGTTTCTGCAGTTTAATGAGAGGGGCGGGCTGGAGCCCCCGGCAGAGGCTGGAGCTGCAGAGCCCTCTGGAGAGTCGGAGCGTGTGTAGGCAAGCATCGCCTCTCTGAGGGGTGGGTGAGCACATTAGACCTTACTTAGGTAGTCAAAATGGCACTCAAGGCTGTGCAATAAAGAAACAACATCTCTCCGTTCAAATAATTTTTACAACCTCTATTGTCGAGTTCAGACAAATAGACTTAACCAAGCCTTCTTAGGATATGAAACAGTATCTACCACTTATGTCTGAAGCTATGTTTTAGATTTTATTTTCCAGACAAAAGAGTAATTTAAAATTATGCAAATGAGCTGCCAAAGCAAGACATTATGCAGATTTGTGAGGCAGGCAGCAGAGTGTTAACCCTTGGTGCTGCAGCTTGCTGCGGAGGGAGCGCTGCTGCAGCAGCTCTGTGTGAATTCCTTCCAGCCCTTCCGGTGCTCTGTAATTACAACACTCCTGTGGCAGGGGCTGAGGTGTGAGGCTCACCCTCTGCACACCCCCATTGCCAAGTGGATTTAGGTGGATGGAGGAGCTGTGTTTGCTGCATTGTTCAGCTCACAGTCCTGCCCAGCACAAGCTGTACCCAAATCCGACCTGGGCATCTCAGAAAAGACAAATGTTGTAACTGTCATCCGTGGTTTTGTACGGGTTGTTTCCAGAATATTTGAAATGACTGTCATGGGAGAAATATTAAATTGTTTTTCAAATGTCAGCACTGCAGTAACACTTTAAAAACAATTGACACTGTCAGCTGTAAGTCCTCTAGTTTGCTGGTCTGGCTAGTATACACAAGATGCACTAGCAGCCTTGGCTTTCTGTAGAGGAAAGCTATTAAAAGAATTCCATGTTTTGCTAATTTGTAGATTCAATAGCTCATTATCCCACCCAGTTATAAAGGTGATGGGCATAACTCTCAGTCAGGAACAGATGGGTTTTGATGGAAATCCAAGGTCTGATCTGCTCTGGAAGTTTGCCCTGATCTCTGCAATGGATGCCAACAGCTGACATAGCCACATTGGTGCAAGCTCTAGTGCTGAGCAAGAAATCCAATGTTTTATAGCAGTAAAGTTTGGCAAATGGCAAGAGCAGGCAAATCCCCAACATGCACAAGGATGTAAGTGCAGCTGATCTCTAGTGGAGGTGCCTGATGATGGGTTAAAATAGTGGCAGCCAAGTCCAAGGAGAGAGGGAGAGTTCACATCGGGCAGTTTTGGAAGGCTTGGATTTGTGCCTCAGTTATGCCCATGTGGGATGTCAAGGCCTGTGAATATTGGATTTATTCAGCCTCAGGCAGGGATGGATCCTAGTGAGGGCAGGAAGGAGTTTGGCTGTGCTATGGGGGCGCTTGAAGCCACATTTCCTCCTGCACTCCAGTTCATAGAATCATAGAGTAGAATCATACAATCATAGTTGTTCATGGCTCTCTAGGAGAGAGCTTACAGAGCAGTGCATGTTCCAAGGAAAACACCAAGAATATGTATTTCCATAGTGAATTACTTCAGGAACAAACAATGTCTCAGTGCTACTCCAGGACACAGAGGTAGTCTGGGTTTCTCTCTTGCACCCTCTTACACGCAAACCCTTTAAAGTTTTCTCTACTCACCAAATTGCTCCCTCACTTTCTTTCTAGTTAAAGGTGTCATTTCAAGCTGCCTGTCAGAAACTGCCTGTCTCAGCCAGTACACAACACTGAATAAACATTTCAGTATGTTCAAACCTGGATGCTATCAGTGAATTTACATGCTTAAGACCCACATCCATTTTTAAACTGGATACACATGCGTGTGCACAAAGGTTAGCTCTGTTTAGCTACTTTGGTTTTTGCTTGTTCTTAAGAGCATTTTTGGCTCAAACATGTGATGTCTCTCACGTATTCGGAAAGAATTGTCCAAAGCATATGATCAACATCTGTTGGTTTTGATATGCCAGAGGAGCTATGTAAGAGATGCAGAGATCAGAGAATACATTGCTGCTGTGTATATTTGTTTTAAAATTTGGATTTTCTATTTTAAATTTAGAGTTTTTCTATTGTTTAGCAATTTAAGCAATGGGCTGATGGTCTGGTTAGTTAAAAAACATGAAACCCACTTACATTGGTTCAAGTTTTGTTAGTTTTGGAGGAAAAGAATATAAGGATAAAAAGTTGAAAGGATATAAATCAGACACTGCTGCTGCACTGCCAATGCCTGGCCAGCTTGAAATAACTAAACTAGTTTAGATAGGCAGAAACACTGTTTTATGATGACAAACAACAAAACTGAGCACAAAGACCACGGAAGGAAGTTGCTGGGAAATCTGCAGTGCTCTGGAAAAGTTTTGCAGCACAGGCACCTATAAGAGAGTTGTCGCCACATGCCAGCCCAGGCATTTAATAAAAAGAGGTGTGTAAAATTGTAGTACACATCCATTTCTATAAATGCAGCATCAGGAAATGCCTTACAGCTCATTTTAAGTTTGTGCAGCTTCAGGAGACTGTAAGCTGTTCCCAGAACCATCTGTGAAGACTCAGCTCTAAGGTCTTGTCCACAATAACACTGAAGCCCTGACTTTTGCGTCCAGGCAAGGTCTGCCCAGACTGCACTCATCTTAATTAAGTTCTTAGCAAAGATATTTGCTTCTGTGAGCTCTAACCTTGCCCATACTGAGATTTCAGTAAGGTAAACTGTGAGCTAGACTAGCCCTCTGCAGGCACAGCCTCAGAGTCTCTCCTCTTTTGCACTGAGCCGCAAGGTGGCTTTGCCAGCAGATTTCCTGCAGGCATGCTGCCACCTCAGCTGGGTTCTCTACATGTGGATGCTTCAGAAAGCTGAGGAGCATCAATCAAAAATGTTACAGCTGCAGGTCCACGGTGTCAGCAAGCACATGTTAAAACCCCAATTTCTGTACCAAGTAGTTGTAATTATAATTATATCTTAATGATAGTATCTTAATTCTTTTAACACTTGATTTCTTTTGTATGGCTACTTCATTGTTTAATCATTTAAGCCCATTTCTATGAAGAAACTGGTAGGTAAAAGATTGGAAAATCAACAGGGCCCACATTTTTCTTTCATCATGAAGTCATCTGTCAGTGCAGCTCATGACTGGGATTAAGATAGGCAATGTCTATCAGGGATTGCTAAGGATTGCTTGTCTACACCCTTCCTTGGTAGCATTCTGCAAAAATGGGCAATGTGAGGTACAGTGATGGAGGGATGGCTGCTGTGAGCACAAAGAACAGAGCTGTGAAATTTCTAGCCTGTGCAATTCCCTTTGTGTGGGAACTCCTGAAGGTGTGTCACCAGCAAACTCCTGCCTGCCACAACCTGTCCTTGTATTATCGTTCATTCTGCCCTCCTCCCTGCCCACCTGGTATGATGGAAATGGCCCATCATGCTACAAGCCATTAGCCCTCATAAGGAGGACACGGGGATTTCCTGCTCCTTCAAAGATAAGCAATAAATTAAGAGAAGTAAGAAACACATGTTAAACCTGAGGACACTCCTTTAAAGAAAGATTCCTTTTTAACAACAGGGTTCATTCCACAGTAAAGAAGGCACTCCAGAGAAGATGTGATACTGATGTGCAATACATGAAGTATGGCTCTTACAGGATTTTCCATTCAGGTGTGTCTAGTCCATTGACACTTTAAAAAGATCCAGATCTTCAGTTTAACTTTAAAAAACACAAACCTCTTAGGAAATACTTTTTTTCACATAGCATATAATTAATATATAGCATTAGCACTGGATATTCCTGACAGATTTAGACTAGTTCTGCACTTGATGGTCTAGCAGCCTTTTGATCTGTATCCCTGTGAGATGTAATAGGAGGGAGGGTTCAAAACAGTGTGTAAAGGCAGGAACTCAGCTCTTAATTTAAAGAAATGCCTTTGGTTTCTGGAGCAGCTATGGACAGCTATGTGAGAGCTATAGTAACATCTGGAGCTTTCTTGGTTCAAAGAAGGTGTTTCTGCATTTCAGAAAGGATTATGTACATGCACAGAAAGCAATTCCAGTGGTGTTACTGGAGTAAGGTCACATCCAAAGACTCAGATTCCACACTTTGTGACTCAGAAAGCAGAACCCACATCACATGCTCTTACAGCAGTGATGTCCACACCTGAGTGAGCTCCCTGCACCTTCCTTATGGCAAGTGAGGAGAAACAAGGACCCAGCAGTCTCAACTGGATAGCTGCTGATAGGCATAGCCATGTCCTAGCAGCACCCCTCTCCTTTGTCGGCTGCTGAGAAAATTCAGAGAGGAGTGGATGTGTTTGCTGGAGGTTTGAAGAGGTTTGAGGAGGGTGAAGCCCATCAAGGTGCCTGCTGGCTGCAGCTGGGGAACCTCTGCTTCCCCTGCTCTGAAGGCAGAGCCCCTCCAGATGGGGTGCTGGGAGGTGTAGGTTCCTCTCGGTGCTGGATGACTGAAGCAGGCACCTCTTGCAGCTGTCCTGCCCCTTTGGTAGGCACATCTGCCCTGAAGCAAGGATGTGTTTCTCCTGTGAATCATCTCCTCAGCCCCACAAGTCCATGTGTCACTACATCTCTTGGTCTCTGTGCTCGCCACAACCATGACCTAAGACTGGTGCAGAGCAGACAGGACCTGGACAGGTCTTGCTCAGATGCAGGGCAGCTGAGTAGTGAGAAGAAACAGGAAAGGCAAGTTCAAAGGCAGGTATGATACAAAGGAAAAAGGTGCCATAGGAACACCAAGCCAGCAGGCACAGTCCGTGCAGTCTGCTGGTGTCCACTGAACCCCTCCCATCAGGATATGCTGTGGCAGCACCAGCTGGAAATGAGAAAGGCCTTCCCCAAAGTATCCAGCGCAGGCAGGACCATTAGAGGCAGGATTCTGGAGCAAACCTAGGCCTTGCTCATCACCACAACATCCTTGTGCACAGGTAATTGCCTCTTCAAAGCTGCAGCCCTCACAGACCCGAGCCTGGGAGGTGCAAAGCATCTGGGCCATCTCAGAGAGCAGCGCCTCTGAAATACAGTGTGACTGTTGAGGTTCATCAAAGCACAGGCTTAACTTTAAACTCCTCAGTCACACAAGTAGTTACTGTCTGACCCCGTCTCACACCCTAACAGTGTTGCCAAAGGAGGAGGGAAAGAATTGAAATTTTACACCGTGGCATATGGAGTGATTCAGAATTCTTCTAAAATGCAGATGGTGAGAATGTTTTTGTCAGATCTTTGATCTCTTTAAAAATAGAACCCCCTGGATGTGGTGAGAGAGGGCTCATGCTGTGAGCTGGAGTTGTTATAATCACTGCTGACTGAAACTGCCTGTCAGTCTGATTTGTGCATTTCTCCAGTCTGTTTTATAATACAATCAAATTGCTGTTCCCACATTGTAAGAGACACATCACAAATTTCTTGGGAGAGGACACCAAGCTCTAAGGCTAATGCATTTTTCCTCTCAAAAAATAATTTTTCCATTTTTCTTCTTAAACTATTTAATTTTATAATTACTCACAGGGGCTGAAAATCAATTCAACAAATCTTGGGTAATCTCCAGGTGTTCCTCAGACTGGAAACCAGCAACCAGAAAAGAGATAAAATATAGAATAAAAGAAAAATTCACAAATCGAGGAACTTCTTATTTCATGATACTTAAGTGGGTAAATATCTCTTGTTGAGCGACAGGTCAGGATGTATTTCCAGATAGATGTTCACATCCCTGTGAGTGGTCCTAAACCACTGCGGAAACAGAAGCCCTTTGATTTTAGCCAGTACCCTTATTTACTCTGCTCTGAGGATACTGTAGGTAAAAGCTCTGAGACCCTAGGATAGACTTACTGAAGAAAGTAAGGCTGGCACACCTCCTGTTTCACCATGCTTAATAGCATGAGGTAGGAGGACCTGTAAGCTCACACCTCATTCTTCTGTGCTGTTGCTACACCTTGCCAAGGAGATCCTCAGTGCAAACAAGAACTGCTCATCCTCCTTTAAACAGGGAAGAATGAACAGGAAGGCAAAATTAGGATTGGGGTTTTCTTGTCTCCACAAGAGCCCATGCCTTGTTGCATCTGTGTGGAGAAAAGCTGTTGGAGAAATGATGGAAAGCTGGTGGTGAGACCTGGCTGCCAAAGGAAGACAGTGCTAGTAGCCTGGAGTGTACAGCTGATGTTGATGGTAACTCAATTCTTATTAAAACTGAGGGTTTTTTCTTCCTAGCAGAACAGACAGGAATGGAAATGTTTCACATAATCACTGATATCACTTAAGCTTTGACAGCATTATCAAGCACTTTTGATCCTTTTTGATTTTATATGAATCGTGTAAAACATCCAAACACCAGGATGTAAAAAAAGGACTTCAATAAGCTTAGTATTGATATTTCTACTATGTTCCAAATTTGGAATGAAAGGAGGTGTGAAGTAATCAGCTCTCCCAAGAAAATGTGACATTTCACACAGCTCTAACCATTCTTGCATAAGTCTGAAGAAGCCCAGTGATTTCTGCTGATGGACAAGTCTCCTCCTGCACTCAGTGAAGCTGCAAAATGTCCAGCACACCTGCCACAAAGGGAATTCTCATTCACATCCTATTGGATGCTCAGGGTCACCTTCCAGGACAGCAGCACCAATTGCCAATACCATCTTTTAGGAGGGTATTTCCTGAAGCACACTGATGGAAATGCAGAGATCTTCTCTTACTGCTCAAGTAACCTGAACAAATCTCTGACATGTGGGTAGGCCTTACCTTCATCCTTTAGAAGAGAAAACAAAAGGCACATGCAAATTGTTTTCTGTTGAACAGAACATGGATGTTGAAGAAATGAGAGAGTTCTTGTTAAAAGAGGTCTCTCTCATGTTGCACTAGCACACTGATTTCTATCCCCGCAGCAAAACTGGGTTTCATTAGTAGAGGACTCTCCTGGACAGAAGGAGATACCAGACGACTGACTAACAACACACAATGCACTTTTCTTTAGCAAATAACATTTTGTTTGCACTTGGGTGGACAAGATACCTACAAGTGGAGGAACAAGACACAGTAGATACATTACAAACTGAACTACACAGGCATCAGTGGCTCTTGGCTCTTGCTCTGAGGTTGGGAATTGTACCTGGAGTGTTGTCCGTGGCTGGCTAATACAACCTATCTTGTTCATCCACCTGAGAATTGGAAAACACAAATAATCACCATTTTCAGCTACTCCACAATTTTCATCTCTTCTGGAAGCTCAGTTTCCTGAGCTATTTGCACTAAATGGGAACAGTAAGAATACATTAATGTTGGCTGAAAACAAAAGCTGAAGCAAGGGGATTTCCAGAGCAGCTTTAAGGCCTGAAAACTGCTTCAGTCCTCCTGGTTTTGCTACAGAAAGGTGATATGGAGTCCTAGAAATTACTCTGGTGGTGACAGAGAGAAAAATATCAATTTATCAGCAAACTGCCCTCTTTAAACATTGCTGCAGATTTCAGATATACCTTTGGGAAGAGGGACTGGCTTGATGGAGGGAGTGAGGAGCTCTCCCACACCATAACCCTTCCTACCCTTCCACCATAACCTAAAGGTGCAGGATGGCAAGCAGCTTCTGCAAGCCCAGGCAGTCTGCACTGCCCCACCAGTGCAGGAGTAATTGCAGGGGTGGCCCAGCCAGGCCAGGCCCTTGTGTGAATTCACACCACTGACATTCATGGGCTTTTGCTCTCCACAGCATGGTGCTGCAGGATGTTTTGGTCAAGATCCCATGTGTAGACATGGGACAAAGCATCTTTAGCAACGATGGGCAGCATGGTGCCCTGAAGTATGCTGGGGAAAGACTTGTCACTGCTTTAATTACATTCAAACATGCAAACTGGAGTGAATAATACCATAAGCAGGTCTGGAATTGACTGACCAGTTTGCTGTGGAAGGGAAGGGTACCCCTTCCTTTTCTTCCACCTGGACTGTTTAGACCAGACCTTGCTAGGAAGAAGGACATTTATTCACTTAGGTGTAACAAAATGTGGTCCTGCCTCTCAAATCCCCACCACTATGTGCCAGTGGGAGAGCAAGAGTGGGAGAGAGCCCAGGATAATGCAGGAACTTTATTTAGTAGGAAGTCATGTTAGGACAGCACTAGGAAAACAAGGAAAAGGCAACTCTTTTTTAAAATAGTTGACTAAGCATGAGTGTGTCTGAGCAGCAGCTTGAGGAATCCGTGTGAAATATTTGATGAATCATTTAAATTTGAATTTAAGACTACTCCATTGTGAGTTTCAAGTGGAGAAATAATTCCTCGAGGAAAGATAAAAAGCAGCTATTGATATAATATGAAAAATCTTTCCTATGAAGGTTAAAGGGTGATAAATATGTTGGTAAAACCAAGAGACTATCAAATATATCTCATTTCCACAAACAGTGTGTTGGCAATCCAGAAATCCTATCCCCAGGAGTTAATTCCACAGGTTTATATGGGAAGTCAATGCTACTCCAAGGAGCAGGAGGCTGAGCTGGAGCCTGATGCCCTGGGTCTGCTCCAAGCCTTTCAGCAATACTTGTCTGGACACACAGGGGCACAGTTACATGGCTAATTACTTCTGTTCCATATGGAAATTAGGAGAAAATTATCATTATTATCCATTTGAGCACGGTTACCTGAGTGCAGTGTGTGGCTACAGTGTTCTGAATGCAATTGCACTCTCAATTAAACAACACTTGGATTTCTGTCTGAGGGTTGGTCCAGACTCAGCTTCAAGTAATATCCTTACATTCCACTTAAGAAGGTGACTGGGGTGTTAAGGTATTCTGGCTGATATCTGTAAACCTTGAAGGAATGGTTAATTCAGGCATTGTGTTTGAAAGGGCAAAGAAGACAGCAGTGCATCCAGCCCTGAGAATTAGATTTTTGGAGGTTTAGGATTGGGATTTTTTTTGGTGGGGCTTTGTGGGGTGTTTTTTGGGGGGAAGTGGGGGGGGGGGTTAAGGGGCTTTTTTTGAGCTTCAGTTCATATGGAGTATCTTCAAGTCCATCTCTGTGGAGTCCCCAGGCAATTCAGTGGACTCAGTGGACTCTGGAGAGTCCCTGGCTCTGCCCTGTGAACAAGGGGAGATAGTTACACCTGACAGTAAGCTATGAAGGACATCTTCCAGTTTCCATTGCTCCATTCTGCTTTTACATTTGAGGAGCTTTTCAGCTTCATGGCTATCAGGAAGACCTTGATAGCCAGGGATGCTTAAGGAGCCAAAGAACCTATACTGTGTTTGACTTGTCTGTGTTGAGATGCTCTCTTTGAGGTCACTGTGGGAGTGGGTTCAAGACAACCTGTGAGACTGACAAGGGCTGGATCAGACATGGATGCTGTAGCATATGCACTCCTTCATCCTCTTCCTCATGCCAGGTCAGAGCTGACTGTGCAGACTCTCCGGGACTGCAGCAGACGTGAAACAGGAGGATTTCCTATTCCATTCATAAGTAAAGACAATTTCAAAACACCACTTGCAAGTTAGGTTTATGAGTGGACTCACTTTGTTAACAGCCCCAAACATGGGGCCTGGTCTTAGCAGAAGTCAAAATTCACCTTGGCTTCACTGGGCAGGGACCTGCTTAAGCTGAAGCCTTCATCACACCAGCGTGGTGTTACCCCACTGGTGGGGGCTGATTCCCCATGTCCCAGTAACATGCAGCATCCATGTATCAGCATGCCACCAGCAACTCCACATTGTGTTTACAGCACCAGCTGACTTGCAATGAAGGAGAAACACTAAGAGATCCTTTCTACCAGGAGCACTACTGGAACTACATCACCAGCAGCTGCAGTAACACACTGTGTGGCAGAAGTCCCTCCTCCCCCTAGGGAAAAAGAGCTGAGTTAGTTCTTGAAATGACAGACAGCACATCTTCAAGGTGGAGTTGATCTGTACTATAAAAAATTCTTCACAGAAATGTGAGTGCCACTTCCGTGTGCCTGAGAATCACCAGCTCCACAGTGGTGACATTGGCCAAGTCACATGCACGAGGTTGGTTATTCTTCCAATGTGGCCCATAATTACCTATCTGTGCCCAGAAGGGCAGGCAAGCTCTCTCACAGCTCACAGGAAATAATTACAGAGCAGCTCACCTTCCTGCAGTACAGAACTCTTCCTGATACATCCCAGAGGCACCAGCAGCATTACTCATGGTGGGTGACGTTTCCCAGCCTGATTCTCATGCCCTGCCTCAGCCATCCATCCCACTCCCATGGGAAGCTGGTCCAGCCCAGGACAGCACGTCGATGCAGGGGAGTTCAGGAGGAAGTGCAGGTCATGGCTCTGCCTGTGGGAAGCAGCCTATCAGGAAATGCTTGTTTAACACATGGCAGATCAGCCCTCCTCAGGAGTGAGCTGTTTCTGTAAACCAAATAGCATCTCATGAGTCAGGAGCCCAACTCTGCCAAACAGAGCAGCATATTTTCAGAAATCACTGTAATTCAGGGATTTTTGTTGTTAACATTTGTTGGCTTGAGGTGGGATCTGGCTCCTTAGAGCTGTTACAGGCATGGGTTTCTGTGTACTGCCAGCACCTAAAGGGAGTGAAAGCCTGGAAAGGGATACCAGGCAACTCATCCTCATTTGCCAAGAGAGACAGATCAGTCTTTCTTCTCTGAATGCTTTTGAGGACCCCTTTCCTAAAAATTACATCCACAGACTGTAAGCTCTCTGGAGGCACTACTGGAAATGTATGGCTGAGAATGCTGAAACTAAATTTGTAATACTCAGCTGCTGTAATCTGGAAACAGTGCTAAGTGGTAGAAAGAGGCAGCAACCACCTTCCAAAGCTCTTTCCAAGTATGTACAATCAAGAGAGTCACTTGTCAGCCATAGCAGGTGCCCACTTCTGCTCAGCCCCTAGGAGGTCACACTGAGGATGATTGCCATGCAGATCTTTATAGAAATTTCATGAAATACAAGATGAAAAATAATTATTGAGTTGTCTAGTCTAGCTACCTATCCATCTCTTATAAGTGCAAAGTGAACGATTTGCAGCAGAAGACCAAAAGTTTAAAGTGTGTGGGAGTAATGAAAAACAGCAACAGAAACATGAAAAAAGCTCTTTACCAGCAGTGCTTAGCTGCTGCAGCAATGAAAAACAAGGTTACAAATTACTTTCAGAGCTCTATATTTCCATTGTTTTAAAAACTACAGCCCATTTTTCAGAGCAGTACAAAAACATCCTGCCTGCAGTTGGCTTTTATGTTTTTTAAGCACTGGTTGCAAACATAAGTGCAGGTATGTCGTTAGTGTGAGGGAGCCCTGCGGGATGAGGAGCTCCACGCAGGGGTGTTTGGGGAAGTCTCTGCAGAACCAGTGTTGCCACCCCGGGATTAATTGATTCCACAGCGGGCTCTCGCTGACGCAGTGTTTCATCCTACTGCAGGATTTCCTGGGAGGTTTTAGGACACAGTAAGGCAAGGCAAAGCACACACTGTTCCCAAGGCATGCAATGCACGCCAAGAGCACTGCTGGATGCTGCATTTCTGCCGTGATGATGGGTGGGAGAGGGGGCAGTGGAGGAGGGCAGAGCTTGGCAAGCACCTGCTTGGTTGGTTTGTGTCCATGCACACCTGCTTGTCTTATGTACAGCATGGGGTGATGCCCTCCAAGGTTGTTTTGCCTGCAGGTGCCTCTGCTCAGTGTTTTGTTTGCAGATTGTGCTGATGTTCTTCTGGTCTGGGGACAGTCTCCCTGGATGAGCATCCCTGTGGGGGAAAGTTCACATCCCTTGGCATAAAGATGCATCCCAAAGGAGTGAGCAGCATACAGGCACCACTGCCTCACTCTCCTGTGGGGCACATGGCAAATCCTCAGTCCCCCAGTTTCATGTGCCCGGAAGGTTTAACTTCAAATTATTTTTGAGCTGTTGCTTTCCCTGCAGAGGTTTTGTTTTGATACATACCCTTGTGTTCAGCATCTTTACTTTGGAATGGGTTTATTGGTTCCTACTTGCGTATCAGAAGGAAGATTGAGCTCAATGCTCAGTTCGAGTGATCTGCTCCAGACCTCATCTCTTCAGATTGGGTTTGGCAAACAAAATCCCCACTGGAGAATAAAGGGTTCAGACTCACCAGGCAAGAGAGACCTCCAGAAGGACTCTTTCATGTAGAGAATAGGATATAGAGTGTGTCTGAGTTTTAAAGACAAAGTAGTGCCATCAGAGGGATGTACAGGCTCCATACAGGAGGGACTTTTCACATGTCAGCCTTTGAATTCAGCTTTTGAATAAAAGATTGGTCTTCAGACAAAAAAAGTGATGCCTTTTATGAGTAATAAAGCACAAAGCAATTTTTTATGGATGAAGCTATCATTCAGTATAAAATAAGCTGGCTGTTTTGATTTATTGATAAGTCAAATTCATATTTCACCTTGAGAAAATAACACATCATCTGGCTTGCCACTGGACAGATGCCTGAGAGACAAGGGTGTTGGTGCTGCTGGGGCTGGGATTAGCTTTTATGTCACAGGCCTGTCTGAGGGAATATATTTCATGTCTTGGGCTCCAGCACTTGTCAGAGGTGATGGGATGGAAGCTGATGGTCAGTATCATTGCTGGGAATTGTGGCAGCCACACTGAAGCAGCACTGTGTGTGAGACTGCATGCCCGCCACGCTCCCCGTGGCCCTTGGCTCTGCTGCCCGGCTGCTGTGCCTGTGTCCTGCCGTGTCCAGCCCCATGGGCCTGTCCTGCTGCCATGGGGCTGCAGCAGGGGCTGCCGCTGTGTGTGGAACGCTGTGGCTCCATGGTGACAGTAGAAGCAGAGCCCCGGTGATGTCATAGGGGGGCTGCTGGAAGGCTTCAGTTGCAGCTGCAGCTCCACTCCCACACCACCGGATGAAGCTGCCGGGGCGTTCAAGCTTGCTCCTGCCCTGACACCCGTAACATCTAACACCGTAACCATGTCTGTCCACTGCCACCTTCGGGAAGACACCATGAACAACCTGAGGCAGATGCAGAAGCAGATGAGGGTGCTGGACCTGCGCCTGCAGCTGCTCCGTGACAAGCTGTGTGTAGCCCGCCTGCAAAGGTGTGTGCCTCTCTGCTGCTGCCTGCACCACACCCGGCACCTGGCCAGAAGGGCCCTCTGCGCAAAGCTGGAGCTGGAGCGAAAGATGGACAGGTAAGAGAGAGCTGCTGCTTTCTACAGACATTGGCAACCTCTAGGACAGGATAAAGAGAGGTTTGACAATGCTATCAGGAGCAAAGGTTGAAACAGGAATGTAGGATGGGAGTGAAATAGCAATTTTGGAGAAACACATTGAAAGGGATATGGGAAAGTAAGGATTGTTCTCTGTTTTAATTCCAGACTGAGAAGACTTGGCATGATGTTGAACTCGTGCTGTTGTTCAAGTCCTCTGCCTCTGATAGATGTGAAGGGTTTTGACCCCAAGGACGTCACTGTAACCATGAAAGACGGGAAGGTGACGGTGTCAGCGGAGCGCAAGGAGGAGTGCAACACCTGCAGGGGAAAAGCATGCAGCTACAGAAAGTACATGAAGCAATTCAGCCTGCCACCAACGGGGTGCTGTGACAAGGAGGTGACCTACTCCGTGAAAAGTGACAGCCTCACGGAGGTTGTGGAAGAACCCAAGTGCTGCACTTACATCTGCCACTGCTGAGCTGCAGCAGGCCAGGATCCAGCCACTGCCTCACCGCTTCTCTCCATCGGATTTACATCTGTCCCAATAACTGTGTGTCAGCAGCTTCTCTAAACTCTTCCATTAAAGAAGACAGCACTCTAAGCAGGTCGTGTGAGCCTCATTTTTAAAGGTCTTGGTGGGCAAAAAGGGGAGTGCCATCAGGAAAACACAAAGCTATTTTTGGGCATGACTGTTGTCTCTTGCTGGGTACTGCAGGCAGGGCCAGAGGTGGTGGATTCAAGGTATACAATCTCATGGATTTTAAAGGCTGAGAGGCACCACTTACGATCAGTCACATTTCCATAAGGACACTTCTCTCAATCCAACCTCTTCTATGTGAGGTCTAGGGTATTTCTAGGAAGAAAATCTTGATGATAAACACCTTGATGGGAGCAGCTTTCTCCCAAAAAAAAAAAAAAAATTCAAGCTGAACTCTTTGTTCCCTTGGTTTGGCTCTTGCAGAGACTGCCTGGCTGGGGAAAGCTGTGGATGAGGGATGGAGAGCTTTTCCTTAGAAGAGCTGGCAAGAGTAGAACACTTGCCAGCTGAGGAGGGGATGACAGCACCTCCTGCTGAATCAATGGCTCCAAAATAAGAAGAATATTTTTCATGTTGGAAGAGGGGGAGAATTGTCAGTATAATTGCTTGAAGGCAATTCTGACTTTGCTGCCCTGGTCTCAGCACTTGGGTCTGCACTCCTATGGGAAGTAGCATCACCTGCCATTGCAGAAAGGTAACAGAACACACCTGGTGGTGCCTGCATTAACCCGGGCCAGCATCTCCCCAGTGAGCACCACCTGGTTCAGACTTCATGAGCCCCTGGGGCTGGAGGGAGGAAGGTTGCCACCTCTTCATGTGATGCACTCCCCTGCAGCAGACTTTCCTAACAAGGAACTCAATGTTTTAGGTTGTGCTGGCACAGAATCTGATGTTCCCTAACCTGCCAGGGGAGAGGGTGAGTGCCTGTGGGCCACAGCTCAGCTGGCCTGTAGCCAGACAAGTAAATCTGGCCATAAGAGAAAATCCAACTCAGCCAAACCTATTTCATTTTAGAGCAAGTCCCTGGGTAAGCAACAATAGGATAGATCTGAAGTTACTCAGGGGACCTCAGCCAACCCTGTTCAATCCTGAATGCAAACATATCACTGGCTAAGGAGCTGGGCAGTGTCAGCCCAGGCCAATCAACTGTCCAAGCCCGGAAAATCTGAACCCCCTATATAAGAGGGTTCTGAGCAATAAAACATGCTGTTTGTTCATGACCCTTGGTGAACCTTGTTGTTTCTGTCTCTGACCAATGACCCCACTTAACAGGCTGGTGCTGTGCAGGTGTGTGCACATCTGAAACTCTTCAGAGTGGAGAGTTGTCCCTGCCATTAGCCTGGCTGAGAAATGCAGTTGGTTGTTGTCACACGTGGGGACCCTGTCTCCTAAAGGACCCTCACACCAACAGGGCAGCCAAGGGGTCCCAGAAGCACCCATTCACTGCTGCAGCAGGGAATATTACCCTGGAAACACTCAAGCCTAAGGAAAAGAAGCCAGTCCTTTATGAACAGCCTGCAAACACAGGGGCCTCACTTTCACAGTTTGCTTCCATCTTATGGAGGTGGTGAATCACAGGAGATGGGTTACAGAGCAGTGACTCCATGGCTGGGAGCACCATAGCTGGGGGAGGCCCTTGGCTCCATTGCAATCTGTTCCTGTCCTCTGAGTGGGAGCTCCTTCAGTCAAACAAACATGATATAAGCAGATCAGTTGAGGGTCAGTTTAGCTTGGCTATAAACAGCTTGGTAATTCAACTTTGGTGCAAGAAATTAACTGCTTCTGGGATGTATTCGGCATCCAGCTACCATTTAAAATATGCCTGTTAATAAATATTAAAATTTCTGGGCTTAGTGTGTAGCTGGGTCAGTATAGAACCATACAACCATGGCATAGTTTTGGTGTTAAGGGACTTTTTGAAGGTCACCTTGTCTAATGCCCCTACCATGACCAGGAATATCTTCCACGAGACCACGTGGCTCAAACTTCCATCCAACCTGGCCTCTGGGGCAACCTGTTACAGAGTCTCGCCACCCTCATAATCAAAAAAAATATTCCTTATGTCACATTTAAATCTAGCCTTTTTCACTTTAAAATTGCTTCTCCAGTCACTACAGGCCTTGGTATAAGGTGTCTCTCCATCTTTCTTATAGGTGTTCCTAATATACTGAAAGGGTACCCATGCCCAGGTAGTCTGATTCTGCTGGTGTTTAGATGTTTAGACCTCAGCCACACCTCACCTGGGAGGCTACAAAGGATCCTCCAGTGAGAGCAGGCAGCAGGGATGGGGACTGGGATGGACTGGGAAAGACTATCTTCTTATAAAGCAACCCAAGTAATAAAACCAAACCCCTCTGTGATACAGTTTTTGCACTTTGTACTGATTTCTACAGAAGCTGTCTAAACGTGCAGAAGGGAAACATATTTCAACACCTCCCCTCTACCCATGACTTGCAGAATATATCGAGTCCCACAGCAATCACAGGGCTGGCTATGACTGCTCTTCTCCTTATTGCTCATCCTTTAATACATGTTCTTCACACTCTGTTCCTAAATTAGCCTCCTTACTCTCCTAAAACCAAATTACTCTCTTGAGCACTTATTTACAGATATGACTTTCTGAGAAAAATTCTGAATTCATATTACATCCTGTGAACTGCTAGTCTAGGCTAGTAGCAGCATCTTTGAGACCTCTTCTGTAATAGAAGCAAATCACTGAAATAGTAACTTAATTTTGTTAGTTTTGTTAATACTACATGATGTTAACCATTTGGAACTTAGCCCAAAATCTATCATAAACAAATACTTAGAGTTTTCAAGGAGAAAATACGTTTGGCAAGCCACCATTAACCCAGCAAACCATAACCTCATCTCCCATAAAACAAATTCATTTACCACTAGGTGGCAGATACTATTTTTTTTAAAATTTACCACCGGGAAACTTTTTTATTCAGAGCAAACACTCTGAGGGTGGTGTCACAGCTGAGGGTGGTGTCACAAAGCAATAAGGTCGGCAGGGCTGGGGGTTTTTCTGTTATTTTAATAGCAAGTGAAGAGGAGGGCAAGAGATAGAGCTGTTTTGGGATTGTGGTGTGCAAGAGTTCTCGGGACAGACCACCATCACATTAGGTTCCTCCACTGGATTATATTGACCTTTGCTCCTGCATCTCTCCCCCATGGAGTACAGCTCCTGGAAAAGGCCACGTCCATTTGCTTCAGCAGGCTGTCTCTGCCAGCTATCAGCCCAACAGGGGCTTCCAGCAGTTCACGTATTCTTCAGCATGTTGTTGCAACAAACTCTTTTTGGGGCCAGTTTTGACCATCCTTTATGCAGCAGACACTCTCTGAATTCCCTAGCATGCAGAAGATATCAGAGAAGGTGAATTGGCTCTGCAGTTCTAAATGTTAGTGCATTCTTGAACTCTAGTCTTATGGGGGCATTTATAAATAGCCAAGGAATTTGTAACGAGAGGTCATCCGAGGACACTAAATCCAGATCTCCCCTCAGTCATCAATTTCTGGGGGTTTTCCTACAGCCAGGCAGTGCTTTGCTGTGCTCTACACAGGCTTAGGCTGTGCTGAACTGTTGTTTCTCTCCCTGCTGTTGAAAACCTGGGAACAGCAGTGCCTTCATTAGGAGGTGCAAAACGATCCCAGCTCTCCTCTGGCCTTGCCTCGGTGCCCTGCTGCTCCCGAGGGCACAGCACTGCTCGGGCAGGGCTGCTGCTCCCAGGGGCCAGTGCCCGCTTGGCAGGGCTCCTCCTGCCAAGGGCTACATTAAATGCCTTCACAGGGGTCAGATTCTCCTTGGAGCAGCACCATGGTGAGGTTTTGGCATCATCCCAGCCATGAGGGGCTGGTGCAGCTGCCCTCCACTGCACCTCCAGGTGAGGTGAGAAGCTTCATCCATCCATTGTGTTTGTGCTTAAAGTTAAACTTCGCCATCGTCCTTGCTAAGCTGTTTGGCACCTTAGTCTCTCAGGTAAACTTTCCAAGCCTGCTTTCCATCACTTCCCCTGGAGAAAGCCCTAAGAATTTAGAAGACAGAGCAGGACCCGTCTTCAGCTCTGCTTTTGCACCAGACTCCCTAGATTTGTTGTCATGCTGGGCTCTGCACTTGTCACTTCATTAATAACCCTGCACTGAATTTAGGTTAGGAGTAAGCTGATCCTTCCAGCACACTTGGCATGAGTGTCATGAAGCTGGCACCTCCATGAGCATGGGACACTGGCCCTTGCTTCTCCTCTTTTACCTTGCAGGTCCTTTCCCTGGTCTCTGGAATGAAAAGTAAGTTTTCCATATCTGTCTATCTTCTCATTCCCTCTGCCATCCCATTTGTGTCCCTCCAATTGCTGTAGGTCAGGCCTTTCTTTTGACAAGTGATGTTTGATTCTTCTCTTGAAACCCCACTCTATGTGAAAAAAGCTTTGCTGTCCTGGAGGTTATTCTTTCAATTGCCCTGCTATGTGGTGTGAAATCATCTCCATGTAATTGCCTTTCTCAATTTCAACATTAATTACAAATAATGGCAGTTCTCTTTGCTCTCTGGTTGCTTGCACTGGTCCCTATGGGTGTTACACAGAGTCTTTAAAGGTATGCAAGTGACAATAATGCTATAATGAAAAAAATCTGAAAAATCATTAGTCCTCACACCTCACTAGAACAGATTTTAACTTGCCAGAAAAATAAAATGCAACCTCCTTTTTTCTGTCTGGGTTTTTTTGCCACAGCTTCTTGCATCTGCACACGTGCATGAAGAAAAGCCTGCAAAAGAGAGAGCAGCCAGGGCTGTGCCTCACAGTCACACGAGTGCATGTGGCACTTTACAACACGCCAAAAAATCCACAAAATCCTCCCCTGCCACAAAGCCCTGGAGAGCCCTGGGTCTCAACAGAGAGAGCAGAGCCCACAACAGGCACAGCACATGACCCTGTCCCCTCCCATCCCCCGGGGCTGCCATCAGGGGGTCACAGCCACACCTGCCTGTGTCTGTGGGAGGTAGGGTGGTGCTCCTGCAAGCACAGAACCGGCACCACTCCCAGCATCTGGATATGGCCCACTAAGGATTTGAGGGAGAATGTGAGCAAAAATCACATCAAATCAAATCAATGGGAAGGGAGAGTTTGTCAGTGTGCTCCCAGCCCAGGGACAAGCAGCCTCACAGCAGCCACAGGCAAGACACTGGAGCCAGCAGGACACAGTGCCTGGGACACTGGGACAGATTCCTCCAGAGCCCACAGGGAGGGGAGGCTCTGGCAGAGCAGGATGGGGATGCGGTGAAGAGAGGCTGGGGCCACACAAGGTGCACTGAGTGTGGGAAATGGATTTGTAGAGAATTTTCAATGCTTGACAGAAGGCTCACATAGTCTTGTGCATCTGTATGTACATTCTGAGATAAAGTATACTGACATCGAAAGACTATGGAATAGGACAGACATTGTTGAGAGAGAAATTGAACTAGAAACAAGTTTCAAATGATGAATTTGTAGTTAGATTAGATATTTTGGAGAAATAGAACTATGGAAAATGTATTGTAGTAGGACCCATGAGAGGTATTTTTAGATGATTGGCTTAGAAGCATTAGCAGCATTGTGTGGCAAAAGCTGATAGACCAAAAAACGTTTATAATGTATTGTAATCAGGACACAGTTTGGTTACTGAAGATACTCAAACCTGAGCACAATCCTTCAGAGTAACTCCAAGGTGCCTCAGAGCCCACTGCCTCCTGCTCAGGCCAGGTGTAACAGCATTGTTAAGCTGTGACTACCATTGCTCTGTGTCTTGGCTTTCCCCTCTCTTCTGGTAACCTGCTAAAAATGTTTAAATATGAGCAGAAGCTGCAGGATGCAGAAGATATGGCTGGGGTAGGAGATGTGAAGTTGAGAACAAATTGGACATAAGGACCTCATGGAGATGAATAATTAAAATCAGTGAGCATCTTTTGGTATAGAGGCAGAAGACGAAAAGTGCTGAAACCAGCACTGGAGCAGACAGTAATGCTCCAATGAATGCAGCAGCTAAAAGTCATGCAGCCTTGCTGAGATTTTACTGACTGCAAATTCAGTAAGGCTCCGGGACATTGACAAGAGATGAATAAATTAAAATTCCAGCACTTGGGGCCCACTCATGCCATGTCTTGAGCACTTTCTGTTCCCACTAAATTCTCTGGACAACAACACTACACAGCAGAACTCCACCATTACTGTGAACGCTTACACAGTTAACTCCCTTGGAGAAACACAGAGATATTTACATAACCAGGAGTGAGTGTCACCACACAGAGCTAAAGGGAAAATCATCTCGGGGAAAGTATCAAAATTCCACCTTCCCTGACCAAGTACTCACCCACTCTTGGCTGCTTGGTGTGCCCGAAGCACCAGGCTTGAAATCCCAGGCTGGCACCCGGAGAGATTTATGGATGGTAGTGCACCAGGGTAATGTAATCCTCACCCCAATGTTTAAAAATAGCCCAAGGGACTGACCTACATAAACTCCAAGCCATCCAGTCTGGCCTGGGTGCCCAGTTAGCACAACATTTCAGATGTGGTGCAGATGACTCCATGACAATGTGGTAGGTTTCATCTAGGTGAGGTATGCAAAATGTGCCCAGAGAATGGTGCATCATATTGGATTAAAGCACCAACACAACCTGGAGGAGAGAAGCACTCACTGTTTACTCTTCAGAGCAGCTACTAAAGGAGCAGGAGCAATGTTTGTCCTGCAGTACCATTCAGCCATTTAAATGTGCTTGCTTCTTTTGGAAAACAGGAAAGGCAAGCCCTGACATGGCAGAGATTACTGCACACATGGAGGGAGGAGCAGTAAATAGGTCACTAAACTCTGGCCAGACAGTGGCCCTGGGGCTGGGCATCCTGCTGGCTCCCAGCAGTGCTTTGCACAGCCTGCCTGGGTCCCTACAGCTGGAGCCCTGTCTCCATGGGACCTCCTGGAAACTGGCTCTTGTCCTCCTGACTCCCAGGCAGGCATAGTGCAGGGATGCAGGTTTTGTACCCTCAGTGCTGAGCTCCTTCAGCACTGGCCCAAGGACATTAGTGAGAAGAGCAAGTTTCCTGCTCCTGGTACCTACTTTGTGTGTCTGCAGAATTGAATGCCACACCAGGATCCCATTCTTCTCCCAGGGTCCTGCAGCCTGCTGTGGAAGTGGGATCAACCACCTCAACCCCAATGCATGCACCCAGAGCCCTTGCAGAGAGGATCTAGTGAGGGTAAATGTGCCAGCTGTATTTGGAGGGAATTCTCTAAAGCACAGGCAAACCCTTAAAGAGGTGCTCCATCATCCTGACAGCAAATAGAGAGGACTGAGCCAGAAGCCAATGCAGGTCTTGATGTCAGCTTGTGATTCTGGGGCACCCTGGATGGGATGCAGATAGATGTTTTGCCACACTTGTTCCATTTTGCATAAACCCTTGAGCTGCATGAGAGAAAACACACACACAGGGCTCAGCAGGGCTGCACACCCACTGCTGAGCCCCAGCCCTGTGCCCTCAGGTGCCGTGTGCTGCCAGGGAGCAGGAAAGCCAACACAACAGAGCTTGGCTTCGCCAGGAGATGGTAAGATTCAGATGCAAGGTAAACTCTGGTCTAAAAGAGACCATTTAAAAATGAACTCATGGGGGACTGTGCAGCTGGGGAGCAGAGGGATGCCTTGCCTGTTGGTATCAGCAGCAGCAGGCAGCTCTGCAGCCAGCACAACAAAAACTTGCCCTCTCATAGCCTGTGTGACAGGAATTTATCAGTCACAGGCTGTCCCCTGGGTGCTGGTGACCCCAAAGCAAAAGCTGCACCTTGTTTGCAGGCAGATCACTGTGGCCCTGCTCTGTGCCAGGAGCATGCTGGGCCCTGCTGTGCCATGTCCATGCTACTGGAGACAGGAGTCACCCAGGATGAGGAGCTGTGATGCCTGTGGACACTGCTGGGACATTTCTGGTTTTCTGCTCTAGGAATGTTTTACTGACAGAACAAGGGTAAGGTTGGCCAATGGTGTCAGAATAAAAAATTCAGATAAGAATTCCTACAGACAAGATAAGCACAGGCTTGGGGACATTTGAGTCGTTGTGTTAGGAGATGCTGCACCCTTAGACTGCCTGAGAACCCTGTTCAGTACCTAATTGTTTTGGCAGAAATCTTATATGCCTGAGACTCAGCACAGTATGGTACAGAGAGTGCTCAAGTCTGTACTTCATCTGAATTTAAAAAAATTGGACAAAATATTAAAAGAGCAAAGAGTAGAGGTTTCAAACAACATCAAAAGGAATCAGAGTGAGGGACAAATTTAGAGTAAGAGCATTAAACTGCATGTTAGGAGGAAAACTGACTTTGGAGCTATGCAAACAGGAAAAGAGTGGGCATGGTTACACAAATAGCCTGCCCCCAAAAAGGGGAGAGGCACAGGCTTTGGAATGTGGCTGACATGCTGAGAGCTTTGGTGGCATTTCCCCCTGCTGATGCTGTGTCATGGCAGCATTGGATTCCCCTCAATAAATACTGGGGTAGAGCCCAAGATTTAGCTCAACTCAGGGACAGTCAGCTGAGATGTAATGGTCTGAAGCACAGTGCTGAACAGATGGCCTGATGTGCCTGCTAGTCTGAAAGGCTCATTAGCTTCTACACAGCATCCTGGGGAAGTCTCACCACAGGCTGTAGGAAGGAGGCCCATATCTCCCCTGCCAGTGACAGCAATACCTTGAATCCCAGAACATTTTGTGTTCTGTGAGGGAAATTTTGTCTTTCAAATCAGAAATAAATGAAATTACCAGTTAAACACTCACACTCTTACTCAACAGGTATCTCCATAAAAGAAAGCTTAATCAGTTCTTTATTTGCAAATCACCCCAATATATCTTGTAGTGTTCCAAGAAAGCCTCTGGTTTCTCCAGGATTTGAATTTTGGTCCTCAAGCTCTTTTATTCCAGCAGTATTGGGTCAGTCCTGGCCCATCCATGCTTTGGAGAGATGTAAATCTGAGATTTGGGATCCGTGCAGGAGTGTCTCCTGATAGCGCTCCAGAGACCTGACCTCATCTACCCCATTGTGGGGGCTGCCTTGGAAGGGAAACATTCTGCAGCACCTCTCCTTCTCATCCACTTTGTTTCACCTCAGGGAGCCCCAGACTTTCCACTTAAACTCAGGTGCCTTTCTAATAAGAATAAGCCTCAGCTTATTCTTTCTGACCTAATAACAGCTTTCTACCCACTGGCCTCTTTGAATTCTAATTAGAGGTGAAGTTCAGTTTGCTTGCTGATTCATGTGGGAAGGCCCATGAGATCTGGCAGAAACAGCAGCTCATCACTTACATTTATTATGCCAGAGCAGAGTATCACAGATCACAAGTAGGGAGATGAGCTGACCTCTAATAATTCAACATTTTTAGAATATTCTTTTTGTTTTTACAGAAGGAAAGGTAACAATGTGTTTGAAGAGCCAGAGTCTCTGTCCCTGGTTTAGCATCAGCATCAATCTCTCTGACATTATTTGTGCTCGTTTTCTCCCGGGTACGGAGGTCTAACTGGATTTCAAACATTATCAAGGAGACTCAAAAGGTAAAGGCCAGATATTTTTATGTTTGCTTGCTGAAACAGTTTTTGTTCCATCTCCTCGACTGTGATTATAGATGCACTTCTTGCTCCTTGAAAACAGTGTTAAATTCACAACTACTTACAAAGCCATATAAAAGCAATTTATTGCACATGACTGAACACCCTCAAGAGGCCTGAGGCAGCATTAACATTGTAGAGGAAGTGCTGGTATATCCTTTTGCACATCCCCCACCTGTTCTTTTGTTCCTACATGATGTCTATAGAAGGAACATAAATGCTTGCCAAGGTGTGTCCAGCCCCACACAAAGGAGCCCAAGCCAGCCAGAGGAGCCTGTGGGGATGCAGTGGGCCACTCCAACCTCCACAGGCATTTTAATTCCACAAAGGGCTGAGGATGGAGAGCACATGATTACAAATCCATCCATGCTATCCACATAAGCCTGGTTTCTTCTGACCAGATAAGCCCTGACTTGTGTCACCTCCAGGTGGGTAGGGACACCAGGCTGGGACAGGTGGCAATCAGAGGACCCAAGAGGACAAGTGAGTCAGGCTGCCAAACAGATTCTCCAGCAGGTTTTAAGGCACCTTTCAGCTGAAATAAAAGTGACCATCACCAGTGTCACTGATTGGGAAAAGAAATAAAATTTCCAAATAAAGAAAAATGAAGAACAAAAGCAAGCCACATGGGCTCGTGTTTTCCACCAACCACAGTAATTCACTGTGTTTTCCACCAGTAATTCAAATTTAAAACACCAAGATAGTTGGGCTTTAAAGTCAACAAAGCAGTAGCAAAAAAGTTTCATATGAGCTAATATAGATAGTGCAGGTTCAAAGTCACTTGGCACCAGAAAGAAGTAAGAGAATTGCTCAATTTTTGGCCTCAGTTCTAAGGGGTTGTAAAAGTTACATAAGCAAATGGATTTGTTACTTTATCAGCTGACATTCCTTTTGATCAAACTTTTTCTCTTCCCCTCTTTTTTGCTTGTTTATTTTAGGACATTCACTCCTGGTACACAAGGGCAGCAGGTGCTGTTTATGGACTACTCTTGGCACAGAGAAACTGCAGTTTGGATCCTGGATGCAGGTATATTTACAGAAAAGAAGCATTCAAAAACATCTGCATCACAAAATTATTTTCTGTTTAGTTTACAGGCCTAAAAGGGGAAAAATGTGTTTTTTTCCTGGGCCACTGCTGCACCTGGCTCCAATTCCTGCACTGCAGAGAGCCAGGTTTGCAGCAGGCTGAGGCAGCTGCCCACGCGGCAGCGACGTGCTCGCTCAGCACCGAGGGCATCCAGGAGTCAGGGAGCACCAGGTTCACCCACCCCAGCACCAGCTCCAGTGCTTGCTCACAGGCACCACGGTTTGTGACACTCTGATCCCAGCTCAGCTCTCCCAGGATTTGAAGGTGTCTTGGGCAGGGCTGAAATTCTTGGAGAGGCTGTTTCAGCCTCTGTGAGCACTGACACACTGACACCAGCCAGCTAAAGTCATTTTCTCTCCAAAGCTCTGCTGCAGGTGCTGGCAGGGCTCTTTCTGCAGCAACATCTCAATATCACATCAGAGGAGGCTGCAGATTTGGTCCTAGGCCACCTCCTGCCCCAAAAGCACCACTTCTCAGGGAAGCCCAGCAGACAACTGCTGACAGCGGGCAAGCCTAGATCAATTCTTCTCCATGGCAGGAAAGGCAGAGCTGGGCAAGAAAAGCCCACAGCAGGGAATGGGCAAAGTCTTCCTGACTGCAGCCTTGGGTAAGCATCTCCCCTGTGTTTGCCATTTAGGAGCATCTACACCAGATGCTCAGGAGGGTGTTGTGGCTGAGGAGCTGGGTTCACTCCCACCATCCAAAGCTGGCCTTTCCAGGGATGCAGTGATCATTGTCAGGAGACAGAAAGCTTGTCCTCCTCACTGCTCCTCCAGCAGCTCTGGTATTTACCTGGGCAATGCAATCCATGGGCTGGGGTCCAAGCAGGCACAGAGGAATGTCCCAGGCTTTCTCCCTGGGCAGGATGTGACTGTTCCCCATGCTGCTCACCACTGACCTAGACCAGCCAGCTCAGATCCCAAGTGCCTGACACTGAGGCCAGCATGTCCCCACACCAGTTCTGTTGAAAAATCATGGAATGCTTTGGGGAAGAGGGAACTTTAAGTTACTCTGGTTCCAACCCTACTGCCATGGGCAGTAATGCCACCCTGGATCAGGCTGCTCAGGGCCCTGTCCTACATGACCTTGAACATTTCCAGCAGTGGAGCATCCACAATGTCTCTGGGCAACCTGTGCTACTGCTTCACCATCGTCAGGCCCAGCATCAGGAGCTGCAAACAGCAGGTGGAGTGACCTGGACTGTACACTGGGAGAGGGGCAGCCCTCGCTGTGGGGTTGCCCTGGAGGTACCCACATCCCCACAGGTGGCACCACCTGCTGAACACCCTCCTGCTGTTTATGTGCTGGCTTAGATTTGTTCCAACAGTGCAATGGCAGGGAAAACAGTTTCATTGTGTGAAGTTCTATGTTTCCAGCTTTTACTAGTGCAGACTTTACTAGAGAATTAACTTCCTAAAATCAGGTTTCCATATAGTAACCAGTGCTCTTCATACCTCTGGGGTCAACCCTAACTTAGAAATTTCCTTTGTTACAAACTTTCCTAAAGGCTCTTATTGTATTTACGATCCCCTAAATGCCCTTGGAAACACCAGGAGAATGATAAGAATCAGGCTAGAGGCTTTTTGGCAGCTTTGACTAATGAAAAACCCATTTCATGAAATATAGTGACCTTTCTAAAATGCTGTGTCCATGTCCCAGACACCAAGGTCTTGGGATGGGGGACTTCATAGTTTATGGCTTTATGGCATAGTTTATGACACATTTCCAAATCATTATTTAGATTTAGAAAAGGAAGGTGGGGTTTTTATTTCTTTGGTTTGGTTGGTTGGCTGGTTTGTTTCTTAAAAAAAAAAAAATCTTAGGGCAGCTATAGGGACAGAAAAATAAACTCACACATTTTTCAGTAAAGCAGTGTTTTTTTGGTTTGCTACTGAGTTACCTGAAGCACTGCCATCAGCATAGGAACCACTTCAAATGTAATCAGATCAGTTCAATCTGCTGAGAACTGCAATCTGCCTTTCTAATGCCAAAATAAAAATTAATAGAAGCAGGTTTTCTCTGTTTTCCTCCTGAATTGCAAAACAGGCCAGCACATGGCAAGCAGAAGGGGAGGGTGGCCGCCTTCATCCCGGCTCAGTCTCTGGAGGGAGGAGGCCCCTTCTGAGCAGGATGTGCCAAACTCGGCTCTGTCTCACCACGGTGGCTCCTGGGGACTGACACACACGTGCAGTTCCAGCAAGGATGGGGAGCACAGCCTCGGCACAGCCTTGGCAGCACAGACTGTCACCTGCTTTGCACGGATGTTGTGTGTTACAAAACCCCTCTCAGCCCCTTTGGGATTAACGTTAGGACTACCTGCAAGAAGGGGAAATAAATTACCTCAGGACGGGAAGAAAGAAAAATAATATAGAAGACATTGCCAAGATGAAACTCCCAGCTGCAGGTTCTGCAGGTCCTGCAGGTCTTGCCTCAGGGGAGGTTGCAGGTGATGTTACAGGAACCACAGGCAGCAGCTTTCCCAGCTCAGTCACAGCAGAAAAGAAGCTTCCTCTGCTTTTGCTGGTCTCCTCTTCCTTCCTGACAGGCATATTCAGCCCTTCTTCCCCATCGTTCCTTGTGCCAAGGACATGCAATGTTCCCGTCAAAGGGTCTTAGATCCCTGCTGGAAAAGTTCATGCCCTTGATTTCATAACCCTGAAAGGGGGAAAGGGAAGAGCAGCTACGATAGAACAGCCTCGAACCCCGGTTGCTCCCTGCCCGTCATTCGGAGTGTGACAGGCAGAGCAGGGATGGGCTGAGCTGCCCCGGCCCGCAGGACGGGACGCGGCCCCTGCGCCGGGCGCTGCCGGGCTGGAGGCGCTGCAGCCCTGCCCGGCCTGGCCCTCCGTGCTCCCTCCCCGGGGTCTGACTCAACCACAGGAATGTGTGGGGAATGCCAGCACACTGCACTGGAGAATGGGAAGAAAACAGCAAAAGGAAAACATTACTTGTGCTGGTTTTTTTTTTTGGTTTTTTTTTTTTTTTGTTGTTGTTTTGGTTTTTTTTGGGTTTTTTTTGTGGGAAGCTCAAAAATGCCCTATTTAGAAAGGGAAGCCGAGCTACACCTCAATTTTTCACTTCTACAGTTTTACACTTTGCATAGTCCTAGGGTAGCATATTTTTGGGCCCCATGAGCCACAGCTCCAAACTATCAGCATTCCTGGAGACACCCTGCCCTACCCACACCCTGAGCTCCCTCAGGGACCCGTTGCAATTCCCAGCACAGCCTCTCTCTCTTCAGTCTTCCTCCAGTCCCTCTCTTTGGGACAGCAAACCTCCTGCACCACAAGCAGACCCCTGGCATGCCCAGCAGCTCCCTGTGACCTCCTCCTCCTCCTGGAACTCCATTTGCTGTACCTCAGTGGCCAGAACAGCTGGGAGCTGGGGCTGCTGTGTCCAGCCACCAGCACCCAGCACCTGCTATTCAGGGCAGAAGTGCTGCCCAGTGGAACACATTGTCAAAGAGGTCCTTCTGCAACAGCCTTTCCCTGGCTGCTCCCTCCTTCCAGGAGGCCTCCCCTGTTGCTCAAGCCTTGGCAGGACCTGTGACATGCTCCCCCTGCTCAGGTAGGTTTACGAGGCCTTAGGAGACACATGATGTGTCCTACACTGTCATGAAGGAAAGCTGTACCTTCCAGGAACCTCTCAGCAAGCAGAAGTGCAAATGTGGTTCAGAATAAAAGACCAGGAATAAATAATTTTGGACATTCTTAGAAAAAAAAGTGGGTTCGCACACACTGCTGTATGTCTCTCCCTGAAACCCTGAAACACGAGGAAGTTCAGTCCTGCCTCTGGTGTGCTGGGAGTACAAAAAGGGACAGCTTAAAGGAACTCCAACATGGATTTCATTTTCTTCCTGTGGCCTCAGGATCAGGAGGATTTTCCTAGATGTCCTTGGAAATCTGATGCAAAGGAAATAGCATGGCATAGTTAAATTTCCAAGCCTGGTCAGCCAGGAGGCAAACCAAGGCCAGGGAGCCAGGCAGCAGCTGGGTGAGCCCAGCTGGGTGCATGGTGGCACATCCTGGGCTGCCCTGGAAATGCCTTGTCAGATGAGTGCTCAGTTTAATATGTCCACGTGTCGGGCAGTGGGTGCCCGGATCTGGAACACACTGGCATGTGCTTTGGGGGCAGCAGTGCCTGCTGTCTGGGGAATTCAGAAGGGTGTCAGAGCATGGGGAACCTTCTGGAAGAGGTTTTTGCACCAGCTACTGTCCTAGCAAAAGCCACAGACTCTTCATCTTGCAGAGTTTCAGGTCGCATTCAGTAAATTTGTGTGGTTAATTTTGTTGTATCCGCCACACCCCTGGGGCTCCCCCATCCTACCCGAGCACAGAACCCCATTTCATATCTCATCTGGAATTAAACAGAAAGCAGTTGACACTGCAGAACTGCATTTTTTTTTCTGCAAGAGCAAGGTTTGTGCTGAGTATCATATGGAGCTTGTTGCCATGGGAAATATCGGTGTTTGTCAAAACTTTAAAATCCAGCCCAGCATATCAAAGCATCCCACTTCCACTTGTGCACCCACAAAGCTGGGGACAAATTAAAATGGTGGTAAATCAACTGTGGAGAGGATAGGAAATTAAATTTGCTCAATACACATTAAAGAGAGAAAAAAGTAGGCAGCAGCAAGGAAAATAGAAAGGAGAACATCAGCATGTAAACAAAAAGTACCAGGGAAAAAACAGGCCAAAAGGCAAAAGGGTTAATTAACAGCAACAATTTATTTGACTTTGGTGACACTTAGAGAGAGCCTTGTGATGTCAAACCCAGCCCTGAAATGCCACTGCAATCAAGACTCAGGGTTGCAAAGTGTTCCTGTTACAGGAGCATTAATTACACCCACCAGTGGCAAGGCCTCAGCTGTGGTTCATGGTGCAGGTGGGTTCCAGGGTGGCCCCAAACCTCTGCTCTTCCTGCCTGGTTTTCTGCTCCTCCCCAAGCCCCACATCTGAGGAACCAACACCATCTGTACTAAACAGAGGCTCAGAATGGGGAGGGCAAAGTGCAGCTCCCTTTCCCCAGTCAATCAACACCCAGCAGAGCAGAAAAGAAGGGAAAGGGAAACCACCCTTTGCTCTTGAGCCCTCCTGACTCCAACTCAACACAGGCAATCACCTCTGCCAAGCAGAGTGACGATTGCTTTATCCAGTGTAAGTGCCAATAAGACAAGAACCAAAGTTTTCACAGAGTAACAACCAAAGGCTCAGAGCTCCAGACAGGAAGGCAAGAGTCCAGGAGAAAGACACCCAGAACCAGATACAGCTATCCAAACAGTGACACTGAGAGGTGTCTCCAACCTGCAGACACAACCACGCAGGCTGTCCCACCTGGCACGGAACTGAAGCAGCAGATATTGTAACATGTAAAACTTGCTTTGAAGCTACCAGACCCTGCAAACCCTGCAGAGCCTCTGTGGAGTAAGGGAGTGCCTTCCCAAAAGCTCCAAGCCAACACAGATTGCATGCTGCAACTATGCGAGAAAAAGAAATGGTTTATTTACAGCCCATGTGAGCCAACCAACATTAGCAACATGCATAAATAAAGCAGATCAGGTCCTTACTGTGGAAGTAAGTAATAAAAACTAATTTTTATTTAAGTGATTTGTGAAAACAACACCTTGCAGGTCAATTAAAAGTTTGCTTTAGTGTTGGAATGGCCTCTTCAGGAGGCAGGGTCTATATTTTTTGGACATGATGTGATGAACCCAAGACAGCACTGTCATACTGCTGAGGAATTCTCCTCCTCCCCAGCAGCAGCACTGAAAAATTAAATCTGTTAATCCTTTGCTGCAAAGTTTCTATTGATGGTGGTAGTAAAAGCCACTGAAAAAGCCTCAGAGGAACATATTTCTTTGTTTTTTCTTGCTACCTACTAACACCTAATTACTGTAAGTACATCCAATTGGGTTCCTCTTTTTGTTCCTTAAAGGCTGTGGCTAACAAAGGCAGCCCACTTTCTTAACTGCAGCAAACAAAACTTTCCCCAGCAAGGCATCCCTTTGATTTCCCCATAGAAGTATGCTGATTTGGGTGGTTCCTTTAAAGGTGCACTAGGTGAGCAGCTCACACTACTCACTCATTGGACTGCTGCTGGCCATTCAAAGCCCGAAGTGGTGTGCAAATAGTACTGACCATATTTTCACCTTGTGTACACTCAGTCAAGAGACATTGTCATCTAAATACTCACGATCTGTCCTCCTTCTTCCCCAGATCCAGTGCTTTATGAAACTAGAGTCTAAATAAACTCCTGGAGATATTAATCTCATTAGGTGTGCAAGTGTCCCACAAACTGGGGCAGGCTGATCATCAGCACCAAGCCATGTCTTGGATCAGAACTGTGAATATTGGATCAGGCCACCAGCACATAATCCATGTCTAAAGCCATAAAGAAGGCTCATCACCTTCTAGTCCCCCTGTCCTGTTTAAGCACCTGTTTGACCGTGTCATGACACAGTTTTGTGGCAGGCTTTTGGATTTTGACACAGTGCCAGAAGTAGGGATGATGTGAGCATAGGGCAGGGATTTGAGGTCAAAGCTGTGTCAGCCACCTGACTGACCCGTGCTGAGGACTCCTCTGCACCCAGACATGAGGTATTCGTGCACTCCAGCCCCTTTCCACAGGTACTGATCCTGTTCTGCAGGTGGGACTTCCAAGCCCTCAGATGCTCTTTCCCTCCGGCAATGGGTCCTTCCCTCCGGCGCGGCCCAGCTGTATTCCAGAGCAGCTACAATTACCCAGAATTTAAGCGTCAGAACGCTGGGAATGTGTACATTATACACAAATATCCGCTGGATGAGGAGGCCGTGCCACGTTGCTGGCCTGTGCCCTTGGGGACAGCTCGGGCAGCGCTCGGCGAGGCGCAGCTCTCGCTGCTCTGCGCTGCGGCAGCCGCCTGCCAGGCAGGGCTACCTCCGCCTGTGGGACCCCCGGGCCGGTTTGCACACGCCGTAATGTCCTTGCCAGCCGTGCCAATACTGCACAATTATTGCCAAGAGCTCTTCTGTTTGTTTTTTTCTCCCGTGGCACCTCCGCATCCCTCCCTGTGGTACCGTGCAGCTGATGAGCCGAGCTGCAGCGGCTGAACCACAGAGAGGTTTCTGGCTGAGGGCTCTCCCGGCAGAGGAGGTGGCGGCAGTGCAGGAGGAGGAGGAGGAGGTGGAGGAGGAGGAGGAGGAGGACGGAAGAGCAAGAATCCCCTCCAGCCTCCTCCGCCACGGCTCCAGCGGAGCGCGGCGCCTGCGCGGCCGCGGCGGTGACTCACGGACTCACAGGGACTGACGGGGACTGACGGGGACTCACAGGGACTGACGGGGACTGACACGGACTGAGTCACTCGGACTCACTCACAGGGTCTCTCATGGTCTCTCATGGACTCGCACGGGGGTCCCGGGCCCCGTTCACCCGCAGCCCACCCTTATGCCGCGGCGGGCCAGAGCCGGGCTGCCCGGCTTCCCCTCTGATGGATAAGGGGCAGCCTGGCTCAGGCCGTGCCCCTCGGAGGAGACTGCGGAGCTCTCCCGCCTGGCTCTCTGCAGCTCCAGGGAACCCTGTCTGAAAATCCGTGTCCGCCCTGCCGCGCTGCCCCTCCCTCCCGGGAGGTTTGCCGTCTGGCGCCTGGGAATATGCTGTCCCGCAAGAGTCACCGTCCAGATCTAACTGCATCTACAATATATTTCCTTTCTTTCTTTTACATTTTATAAATAGTCCAGCCTTCTTACAGCTTTTTTCCTGGCCTGGTGACTCATCATGGAGTCATCATACTTGTTGCTTCACTTAAAGAGGGGACTGAAAAGTGGCTTGCTTAAATGGGAAAAAAATAATAATAAAAAAAAGCTCCCCCCAGCTGCAGATTAACGACTGACCACTTCATGTGGAAACACCTGAAATAATTGCTGCTGTCCCGTGGCTGGGAGGTTCTTGTTAAGATCAATCAGTGCGAGGCAGAGCAATGCTATCCAGACCAGCCAGTCTGTAAGTGCTCCTCTCTGCTCGCCCGACTTACCTCTGGGTACTTCAAGACGGTAACAATTTCTTTCTCGTCCTTAGTTCAGTGACTGGCATTTTTGACTTGTATACTGAATTGAGAATCTCACAGGGATGCCACAGTTTTCCCTTTATTTTAAAAAATTGCAGGACTCTTTTGTCAGCATGGTTTCCTAGCAAAAGGACATGTAGGTGATCACAGCATCCTCCTGACCAGCTGCCAACTTTGCTGGCAGCATAGGAAGCTCCTGGGTCACCTCAGCTGCAGCCCAGTGAGGAGGTGAGGACCCAGACACTAACATCTCCCAGGCTTCAGGAGGAGAAGAGCCCCCAGTTTTGGACCCAGACACTAAATCAGGAGGAGAAGAGCCCCCAGTTTTGTACTGCTGCCAAGCCAGGCTGGGAGTTTGGTGAGTGCCAATGCTGGAAGGGAAGGTGAGCCCATGAGTCAGGGCCAGTGAGGGATGCATCCAGCAGCATCAATGCCAGGTTCAAGCTGCTCCAGTGCCCCCAGCAAAGGCTGCCATGCAACAGGGCTGCTCCTGGCTTCCCATTCCTCAAGCTCGGCTCTGGGCAGCAGAAGCTGGTGAAGAACAGGAGGTGGGGTGACAGGGTGACTGTCACCTGCAGGTGGAAGGGATGTAGTACCAGTGGGAAACTTCATCACTTGTGGTGGGAGTTCCTGGTAAGGTGCTGCACAGTCCAGGGGTGGGAGGAGCCCCTCTTCCTCAGACAGTATGCAGCCACTTGCAGGTGGGAACAGCTGCTCTCATCTCCAGGAAGGCAGGAACCCTGACATCTCAGAGCACCTGCATGTCACTGTGAGGGCAGGTAATGGTGGGGAAAAGAAAAGGAAATAAAACTACTTACGCTCAACCAAGGGCATTAGAGGCAATTACTCCCTAAACCTGCATAGCAACCAGACACCACCATCAACACAACACACTCAGCTGCAAACAGTGAAATCCCCTTGGTTTTCCTTGCCCTCACTTCAGCATTTGCAGTCCCTACTGCCTCAGTCAGGATTACCAGAAGAATACTGATTGCAGCTGATCGAGGTTTCTGTCTTCATTGAGCTGATTGCATAGCTTGTTTGAAGATGGCTGCTCTGTCCTCTTGTTGTGCTGTAGCTCCTAAATGCCTTTTTATTTAGCAGCTGTTCCTCTGGTGTGCAGAGACTGGAAATGTTACAGGATGGCTGACGGGTGGTCAGGGGACTTGCTTTATTGTTTGCTGGATGGGAGTTTCATTAATATTTTGATTATCCTTCATTTTAGGCCATTAAGGTACTCTCTGTATCCTGTATTTCTTTAATTTCACTCTCTCTTGTCATTTAGGGGAGGTGAGAGTTGTTCTTTCCAAGTGGCTGCCAGGCAATTAAACATAAAGGATCTGTTTCTCAAGCAGAAGGGTTTAAGCTGCCTGAGGTTGTTGCTCACAGTAAGTACCCCATGCCAGTTTCCTGGCTATCCCTGAGAACATCCCACTTTCACCATTAAACAACAATTGTATGGAATTCAGCCCGGTTGACAATAAAGAGAAGTTTGCAAAGTGTTTTGGGTTTGTTTTTGTTTTTAAGGTAGACTTGACTAAAGTCAGATCCTCTTGCATGTGTTGGAAGCAGTCAGGAGATAAGCTGGGCAGAGAGGAGACTCTATATATCCTAGCTATTCAAAGCCAGTTGAGTTTTGCTGAGGCTCTGGGGAATATTTAGCTGAGGCAGGGTGTGCTTGTGCCTCTCCACAGCTGTCAGTGCATGGGCAGTTCCCACCACGGCTGCCTGCATTTTTTGGGAAGTTGTTGCCATGTAAGTACCTTGACATCTACCAAAACCTTCTGAGTAGTTGAAATGAAGTCATGGTAACAGCAGATTGTTTTTATCCTCGGACAACTACTTTGACTTTCAGAGTAGACTGAGTAGACACAACCAAGTATGAAGTTTCATCAAAATTGTGTTACGCTAAAAAACCTTCTGAATTATTTAATGCATTTTATACGATGATTACCTGATTTATATCACAGCACAGGAAGTGAGTTAGCAAGTTTATCTCCTATCTTCTCATGAATATAACAAGAAAGCTAAAGACGTGTTTTGCTCTTGTTCTCTTACTGCCAAAGTATCATATTTTCTTTTGGGCACAACAGAAAGCATCCCAGAACCCCATATTCCTACTCATGGAAGCTGTGTGTGACATGTTAAATTACATTGTTAGACCCAAACCCAGTTTTTCTAGCTGAATATTACCCTCTCTGACCACATGTTCCAGGAGAAGCAAAGTTTCCTGCAGAAAATATGTGATACAGAACTAGAAGCTTGAGCCCATAGTGCATATATTCATTCATCGTTTCTCTTGACCTGATTTTGTGCTCCAGCTTTTCTGACAGATTGTTTCCTTGGTTATCCAAGTTTGTTGCCAAAGCAGACAAATGAATCATCCATTTACAGTAAAAGTGGGGAGCTGCCAAGGTAATACCTGATGTCACTGCATGTGGTGAGCAAGTCTCAGGCCAGCTGATGATAAAGTCCTTCCTCTCAGCTTTTTGGGCACAGGCTGCATCTGCACTGTGGCACCCAACCTGGTACAGTCTGAGGACACCCTGTGCCAGGATGACAGGACTGGTTGGTTAAGGGTGTCTTGAAATAGTACTGCTGAATGGTAAAGCTCAGGAAGACAAACCTCAGAAAGCTGCACTCACCAGGCAAGATGGGTAGACAGGCTGCCCTGGTTCTTGTCTCAGCTGCATCTGGGGGTCCAGACAAGCTGACCCAGCTCAGGACCCTTCTTCTTTTAAAATACATATTAGTTCACTCACAGAGCATCTAAGACTCCCACAAATAATCCTGCTGTAATGGAAATCATTCTTTTCCAAACCACAAGGAAAAATGCTTGCTTTTTCCAGCCTTCTCTCCATCCTCTCTGGGGATTAAAATCCCTGAACACTTGCAGAATGCTCAGGACATATGCAGGGTGCCCTGGCACTGCAGTTCCCGACTGCTGCTCCGTTTAGGTGGGATGCCCAGACCTCAAGCCCCCTAACCTATCCTGCTGATGCTGGTCTTGTGGCTGGAATGAGCTGCCTGTGCTACACCTAGGGCAGAGAGACACCCTTAGCCTCCCTCTCCTGCTCTGCCCAGTGCCAAGGGAGGCACACCAAGCATGATGCTGTATTGCTTTGCTTTGGACACAGGGCTAGCTCCTTCCTTTCCCGGGACAATTTGTTGTGGCACCACTGCTGCTCTTCCCTACTGCAAGCTGAGACATGGAATGTGTCTCACTCCAGCTCCTGTAATCGATGTCAGCACTGCAGCATCAACGTTTATGTGTGTGCATCCCTTCAGAGTGCAGTGCTAAGCATCAAGCTGGAGGGTTTATAGATGCTTCCAAAATCTTTTACCTAGAATGTAAGCTATCTCTTGGATCCCCTTGGTTTAACTCCCCAGAGCCAGGTGACTGCAAAGTAAATGACAGCCGTGGCCACCCTGGCAAGCCCTGCCACAGCCAGCACCAGCCTCTGTTGGCCTCCAAGTACTAATTGAGGAGGTTGCTGAGTGTGTCCTGGTTTGAATTTCTGTTTGGCTTCATCATTGAACCCAAACAGGAGGAAAAAATACGAGGTGTGCCTTTGTTTTACATACAGGAATAAGGAGGTTATAATTATTTACAGCAATCTGTAGAAAACTCATAGAAATCAAGCTTCCTACTATGCAGCCAAAATTGATTGCACAATAAAGTTAGCATTGAAAAGGTGTCTAATAATGCCTTTCAACTACACTTTTCAGGTTAACCTTGGATTAAACCCCAAAATAGCTGATGTAATTTCCAGCTGGCTTTCACAGTTGAGCTTTAGAAATGGCATGAGGTAAATTCACGACTATGACTCTGCCTTCAGCTGGAACCAGTCAGAAGTGTACCTCTTGCTGTTAAGTTCTGTCTTTAGAGGGAGAAGCTGTATTTTATTTAGCTCACAGCATGCCAGAGACAAGCTTCCCTCAGCAGCCTCCCAGCAGTGCAGCCAGTGGGTGGTCCCAGGGCACAGCCTGTGCATACCTCCAGAGTGGGTTGCTACTCAAAAAGCACCAGCAGCAGCTTTTACTGCAGAAAACACAGGCAGTGAAGATGGTCACAGCATGGCAACCCATTTTATTCCTGTTATTGCATGGCAGCATGAGAGTGCTTGCCTGGAAAGTCAGATTTAAGCTCAGCTCTATGCTGAGGTAGACAGGCTTCAAAGCCCACTGCATGCTGCAGAGGAGAGGGACCATCGCTTGGGTAGGATACTGATGGGGAGGTGGGACATTCTTTATGCTCTTCTGCAGGGCTGCAGCACAAAATGGCACTCAAGGATCAGAGTCCAGGCAGAGCTGCTTGAGGGGACCTCATTCCTGGTCCAGTGGCTATTTGCAGGTGTGGAAAGGTCTCAGAGCTGTTACAATATTTTGTCTCATGGCGATGAAATGAGAATACATTGAAGCAAGATGGTGGAATGGGACTCGTATCTCACATTGCTGGGGAAGAAGCATCTCTTTTGCATTGGGCTATATGGCATATCCCACTTGGAACAAGAGGGGCAGTGACTCAGGTGCTCCCTACGCAGGGCCCTGCGTCACAGGATAAGGTAAGGAGTGCCTGTGCCCCAGACCCAGAGCAGGGAAGGGCAGTGAGTCAGCATCCGCTCGATTGTGAAATCTGGGGATCCCTGCAGGCAGGGGAGTCGGAGCAGGAGGCAGCAGAGCCCCCAAGAGCAGCACCAGTGGCCATCACTGGCACGCAGGGGCAGCGGACAGGGGAGCCAGGCTGCCCAGCCTCTGCCCTGAGACAGGAGAACCCCAATTCTCTGCTCTCCTCCTGGCAGGGGACTCCTGCAGCAACAGCTTTAACAAGGCAGGCAAACCCTCAGCTTGGAGCCCCCTCCAGCCCATCTTGGTGCCAGCACCACCCGCTGGCCCTGGGGAGGCCACAGGGGCCTGGATCCCACCGTGGGGGCAGCAGCCACAACCTCTGCCCCACAGCCAGGCCATCAGGAACATGAGCAGGTTCCTTCCTGGGGAAGGCAGCGCAATCACCAACCAAAAGGAAATACTTTTCATCAGCATCAGAATGGCCCACACAGGCATGATTAGCTTTGGGTGCTGAAGAAAAGCAGGGGGATGAAGAGCTGGGACAAAAAAACCCAAAACCCAACCAAAATAGAGTAGCAAGCACAGACTTGAAATTCCACTCCTATGGGCTTTATAGGTCTTATAAAATATTAAAAACTTAAGAAACAGTGTTCCACTAGTCAGGACAATTTTATTTTGAGGTAATTTTCCTTACAAAGGGAGAAGTTTCACTATGAATTAAAAAAAAAAGAGGTCGATAGTAAAAATTGGTTTATTGTAAACAAAGTATAAAGTACAACATAAGAAATGTGCAAATCTTTAAAGTAGTCACAAAAAGCAGGTCTAATACACTATTTTCAAACCATTCACTTTCTGATATGTGTCCTCAACATAATATGAGATAAAATACAAATAGTGAAGATTGATGCATTGTCACAAAAGCTGGTTTAAATTCTAGGCCGGTGTCTTTGCTGCCTTGTTTTCCTCTTTGAATCACAACTTTCTAATTTAATACAATACATAATATATCCATTTCAATTTTAGCATAAACGGTCTTTCAAAGAATAACACAATCAAGAAGCCTAAGATCCTTGGTTTTCTTCTTTAATCAGCCAGAGTAGTTTGCAGTTACCAAGTTTGTCTGCAAGGTGCCCTCTTATCCGCTCATGACAAGCGCAGTGAGAAGCTGGAAAGGAAACCATAAGCAACACAAAAGCAGAAGCATCATGCGATGCCCAGGCATAACCAGCTGTAACAATCACAAAGCTTGCCAAAGCAGCTGGGAAAACATTACAAAGCTGATAAGGATTCAGAAACGTTCCTGCCCTTTGACTGCCCATGCAGTGCCCCTGCATGCCCATCCCAAGCCACTCTGGACACAGCAGTGTAAAGCTGGGTGTGTTAACCACCCCATGCAGGAGGAGATGCCAAAAATCTCCAGGAGTCTGGCACCAAATCATCAATTATGATGGGGCTGGAGAACGGTTAGGAGGAAAAAATTCCTACCAAAAGTGGCAGAAGTAGCAAAACTGACTTAGATTATCTTACGCAGGTGGGTTCTGGGCTTTCAAGCCTGTGACTGTCTATTGCTGCTGTCTTTGCGCCTACTGAAGAAGGACAACTGACCGCTAAAACTGGAGTTGGTCTCAGGCATGAGCAACAACCCTTCAGGAACACTTGCATGGGACTGGACCTAGAGCATACACAAGTGATTTGCAAAATTCAAAACTGGCACAGTGTGGCTGCTCTGCTCTAGAGCCTTCCCTTTCTTTCTCTCCTCACCAGTGCAAAAGACACCTGCTACTCCAGTCAGCCACTGGTTCTCCCAGCAACATCTTTTGTGACTGAGTGCAGGCTGCCTTTACCTCTCTGTACTGCTGTCAGCAGCCAGTGCAGGAGAACCACAGACCCGGAGAAAAAGCCTTTTTTCAGCCGGCCTATCCCAGCAACGACAGTTAATTCCACTGTGTTCAGAGCGAGTCCCGTCACTGGGCGGTGGCAGACGCTGGCGGCACGGCAGCATCATTGAGCTTGCTCACTTCCATCTGCCAGTTCGGTAACTTCTTTGCTGACAAGTGGCGACGCGCGTGCTTCGTGAGGTGGTCGCTGCGCATGAAGCGCCGCTCGCACATCGGGCAGGCAAACTTCTTCTCGCCGGTGTGCGTTCTGCGGTGGCGGGACAGTTCATCAGACCGGGCAAACCTCCTCTCACAGCCCTTCCAACTGCAGCTGAACGGCTTCTCTCCTGCAAGGGAACAAACCACAAAGGGAAAAACCCAGTGAGTACTGAGCAACAAACACCACTGCCTTAACTGGACGAATTTGACTTCATTGGCAGGAAAGTTTCTGTTATGGCACCTGAGCCAAAAAATCTATGTAAGCATTATACACACAAAATGTGGAAAATTTTATATATACTAATATTTAAACATGAAGACTCACTATCCCCGAGGCTAAGTAGTATGGGAAAGGGCTAAAGATTAAAAATTCTCTGGAACCAAATTGTTTGAAATGCTCTTCACATCTCAAGACAGCTGATTTTAACACTCAGCTCTGTGTAAACTGCAGATAAAGATGACTCAGCATGCCCAAAACTCCCCTCTGAAGTGCAGCCTGCAATGGTGTTTTATGTAACTGAGCTCTAGTACTGCACTGTGAGCCCGGGTGAAAATACATGGAACTGTTTCTGCTACTGCAGTTAAGGGCTGAGGCTAGAGAAGTTACTCTAGAATAACCAAGGCAGGAATAGTTTGGAGTGGATTCCCACATCCTCTCATAAAACAAACTCCCAAGTTTTCCCACTACTTAAGGAGAAGCCTAATAAGGCATCTTTAACTCTGGAAAGCGTGGCTCCTTGCTGGGCAAGGCCTTGCTTCCATAGATGCATTACTGAACACCTTCTGCCACGAAGCGAGTCCAGCACAAACAAACTGCTGAGTCAACTTCCCCTCGGGGAGACTTCCCGTCAGAGATTAGGCAGCATTATAATGCATGCTGGCAAAGAAAAGTATTTCACTGCTGGCCCACAATTTGTTCCATGAACAGATCTGGTAATTGCTACAACTACAACAAGCTGTATATACAACCACAGTTTTCTACATTAGATTTTAACATGCAGCAGCAACCAACCTGTGTGTGTTCTGACGTGAGCCTTCAAATGGGAGCTCTTGAAGTACGTTTTCCCACATCCTGGGTAGCCGCAAATGTGACTTCTTATTCTTGAAGAATCAGCCTGAGGAGTGGTTTTTGCTGTAGAAGGTACAAAACCAGGAGCAGGGGCAATGGGAGAGAGTCTCGTGCCATTTGGACTAACAATGGGAGCCTTTGTGCCCTGCACAACCGGCTGGGGCACAACAAACATGACAGCGCCTTTGGGAACCTGGGTGCCCATGAAGACCATGGGCTGACAGAGAGCTGGCTGCTGGCTTGGCGCGGTGCTGGGCACCACAGCTGTCACAACGTTGTTTGTGGGCAGTGGGACCATCTGGCAAATCACTGGCACAGAGGGGGCTCCGCTGCCTTGGGCAGGGGACAGCGGTGCTGCCACTGCTGGCTGCTCTGCTGGTTCAGGGACAGGCTCCTCCTTAGTCACCAAGGGCTTTGTCAAGGGCACGGGACCAACAGCTGGTTCTGCAGTTCTTCCTTCTGGCATGGACAGTCCACTGGTCTCAGCACTGGCTCCACTCAGTGCCACGGCAGAGCACACAGAGGGCTCTTCTTTGGCGTTCTGTTTCCTATTTGTTTCCTTTGAGGCACTGTCCTGGTATTTGAGCACGCTGGCTGTTCTCACGGGGCAGGTTTTGTGATCGCAGAGCTGCGCGTCCGCCGTGTGGCGGATAACACTGGTCACTCGAGCTTTCAGAGGCCTGGCTGCGGGAGACTTCTCTGCTTCTCTCCGAGGTGTGGCCACAGAAGGCTTGGCAACCTCGGCCAGCGCCTTGCCGAGAGGATGGATCACCTGCGACATCTCGAAGTCAGAAGGGCTGTAGGGAGGGGTCAGGCACTGTGCAAGAGAGAGAGCCACAGCAAGTGGGAGTCAGTACCAGGACATCATCACACTAATAGTTAAAAACAAGCACACACACACACGAATTGGAAAACTTACAAATGCTGGTATGGCATTAAAGTCCGCTGCTCCAGGAAGCAACGCCTCGTCACTTTCTTCTGACATGTCAGACGCAGGAGTTATAGGTCTCATTTCTGCATGTTTCTTGAAGTCTGATTTCCAGTTGCAACTCATAGAAATAAGGGCTTCTACAGCCTCAAAATCACTTTTTTCAGGCGTATTGTTCCAGAAACACCTCATATCTCTCTGTTTTTCAGTCATTGTTTCCATTTCTTACTCCTGTTTTGGTTAGAGAAAAAAAAGGAAACTTTAAACCTGATGCTAAGTTTGAGTATTTTGCAGCTGCCTGTAAGAAGCCATCACTAGAAACAAACAGGGCAACCTGTGCAAGATAAATACACTTGATGTACCTGTATTTTCCTGCCTTCTTTCTTATTTATGTAATATTTTTATGAATTTGTTAGTGAGGAAATCTGGCCATCAGATGAAAATAATATAATTACTTGAGACAAAAGAACTACTCGGGATCTTAAGTACATTAAAGTTATTCCACATTGCACAACCTATCTCTGAGAACTTAAGAAAAATCTTCACACGCTCCAAAATAAGTGAATCAAAACTTCCTCCATCATCCCACTCTCCTTCTATTTTTGATTTGGACACACACAGCCCTCAGCATTGTGCTTATTTTGGCACATGAGAAAGGTCCACTTTGGGGCTGATTCACACTTTCTTCGAAAGGTATTAGCAACAAAAAATGTTCTAGAAAATACTCAGACGGTCTCTCACACACACGTACATACAAGGGAAATTACCTGCTGGGAGAACGGAGATATACACCCACACACCCGTGTACCCCGCCACACCTCAGTCAGGGTATTCCCTGCCCGGCCCTC
>VXBR01004973.1:258382-306493 GCA_013400215.1 Cisticola juncidis | reverse complement strand
CACTCGGCGGCGGGGGAGGGAGCAGCCTCCCCGGCGCGGCCCCCGCTCCCCGCCGGGCTGAGGTGAAGCGGGCCCGCGGGCGGGGGGAATGATAGAGAGCGGCGCGGTCGTTCCGACTTCCTCGGGCTTTTCTGGCCCATCCCCGTGGCTGGGCTTGCCCGGGGACCCGCTGCTATGTCCTGGCAGCAGCCTCGGGGTGGCTGCGGCGCGTTGGGACCACCCCAGTCTGCACCGGGGCTCCCGGCGCTGTCCGTGTCAGCCCAGGGCGCTGTTGGCGGGAGATGCGAGGCAGACCCTAGTCTGAGCAGACCCCAGACAGGTCGGCCCCGCGGGACTCGGCCGTGTCTGCCCGCGGCTGCCTCGCCCGCTCCCCGGCTGCTGCCGCCCGGCCGGCTCGGGAACAGCTGCGGCTTAGCCGGGTCACTGCTGATCGCGTTACCCCGCAGGCTGCGGCGCGCCAGGAGGGCGAGCGCCGTGCGATCCCTTCTGCTCCATGCAGGGTTCAAGGCGGGCTCTTTTTCCCGTCAGAAAGTTGTAATGAAAGCAGAAGGAGCGGCTGTGTGTCTGGACCCGAGAAGCCCGATCCAGGCCTGGCTGCAGCTGTGACTGGTGTTGGGCTATAGAAATGCTATTGAGGCTTCGTTATAGTTCAGTTTCTTTCCTCCTGCTTATTCAGCCTCACTTAAGAGACCTCCCTTCTTCCTTCTCCTCCTATGTTGTCTACTGTCATTTGGTCAGAGCAGTTTCCCTTTTTTCCCTTTTTTTTTTTTTTTTTTTTTACACCTTCTTTGCCTCAGTCTTCAACAGTAAGATCAGTTATCCTCAAGTCTCCTGAGCTGGTAGACAGGGACAGGGAGCAGAATGGATGATATAATGATATAATGTAGGAGGAAGCAGTGACCTGCTGTGCTACATAAGTGCTTACAAGTCTATGGGACTGAAGTGAACTCATCCTAGAGTGATGAGGGAGTTGGCAGAAGAACTCACCAAGCCTCTCTTCATAATTTATCATCAGTCCTGGCTAACCAGGCAGGTCCCACATGACTGGCCAATGTGACACCCATCCACAAGAAGGGCCAGAAGGTGGATCCAGGGAACTACAGGCCTGTCAGCTTAACCTTGGTGCCCAGCAAGGTTATGAAACAGATTGTCTTGAGTGCAATCACATGATACATACAAGACAACCAAGGCATTAGTCCCAGCCAGGATGGTTTAGGAAAGCAGCAGGTTGCTTGACCAACCTAATCTCATTTTATGACCAGATGATCTGCCTAGTAGATGACAGTAAGGTTGTGGATGTTGTCTACCTGGACTTCAGGAAAGACTTTGACTCCACTATTCTCCTGGAAAAGCTGGCAGCCCATGGCTTGGAGAGGCAAACTCTTCACTGCATTGAAAACTGGCTGGATGGCCGGGCCCAGAGAGTGATGGTGAATGGTGCTACACCCTGTTATCTTCACTGATGGTCTGGATGAGGGGATCCAGTAAATTTGTGGACAACGTCAGGCTGGATGTGAGTGTCAGTCTGCTGTAGGGTAAGAAATCTCTGCAGAGGGATCTGGACAAGCTGAATCAATGGCCCAAAGCTAGTGGTATGAGGTTCAATAAGAAGAATTTCTGGATCCTACATTTTGTCCACAAAACTTCATGCAGCACTACTTGCTGTGCGTTGAGTGTCTGGAAATCTGCTCAGAAGAAAAGGACCTGGGGGTGCTGTTCAGCAGCCACTGAACATGAGCCAGAGAGTGCCCAGGTGGCCAAGAAGGCCCGTGGCATCCTGGCCTGTATCAGCAATAGTTTGGCCAGCAGGAGCAGGATGAGGATTGTCCCCAGTACTGGGCACTGGTGAGGCCACACCTTGAGTGCTGTGTCCAGTTCAAGGCCCCTCAATTCATGAAGAACGTGGAGGTGCTAGAGAGAGTCCAAAGAAGGACAACTGAGTGATGTAGGGTCTGGAGCACCAGTCTAGTGAGGTCATCTGAGGAAGCTTGGGGTGTTTAACCTGGAGAAAAGGAGGCTCAGGGGTGACCTTATTGCTCTCTATAACTCCCTGGGAAAGGTTGTAGCCAGGTGGGAGTTAAGCTCTTTTCCCAGGCAGCAAGTAACAGGATGAGAAGACAGCCTGAAGCTGACTCAGGGGCAGTTTAGGTTGGACATTGAAAGGAATTCCTTCACATAAAGGGTGATCAGGCACTGAAATGCCCTTCCCAGAGAGGTGGTGGAGTCATCATCCCTGGGGGTGCTTAAGGAAGGAGGTGGCACTGGTGATGTTCAATCAAAGATCTCAGATGCCTTTTCAAACCTGATTGGTTTGTGATTGTCATTCTTCTTGTCCTTCCCCTTTTCAATGGTGTCATGGTCCTATTCTTTCATTCTGTTTAATTCTTCCCCATGTCAGGCAATCCCAATTGGCAGAAAGAGTCTGGCAACAGGTGATGTGTTCCTGTAACTTGCTGGAAAGCAAGGAAACAAGAAACACCTGTTACAGAGAGTTTAGTTATGCCTGAGAGAGTAAAAAAACAAAAGGCAAAGGTCCCCCCAAAAAACCCCAAACAAAAAAAAAAAAAAAAAAAAAAACAACAGCCTGCAAGAAATGAGCAGTTTCTTCAGCTTGAAGATAGAAAAAGAATATAAATATTTCAAAACATAACCATACATGTAATTAATTTAAAGTAATACTTAATCATTTCAAAGACATGTATTGACAAAAGACTGGTAATTTTATTCCCAGGAAGACACTTTTTTAAATTATTGCTTTAATTTCAGTATTTCAACTGATACATTGTACAGATGGAAACTCCCAGACAAATCTGATGGGATGTGCTGTCCTATGCCTCTTGCACCAGGCTGCCAGTGGTGAGATCCCTTTCTCCTTGCTCCTACAGCTGCCACAATTGGCACCTGCAGGAAAACATGCCACTAGAGAGAAATCTGCATCTCCCATCTTCTGTTTCTGTTGTGCAGCCTGGGTATCTGCTTGACTTTCTGACAGATTCTGTAAGATCTCCGCAGTTCCTGGAGGGAAATGGATTGGCTTGACTGCCTTATCTAGAAGGAATACCCAAAAGAGAATTCACTTCAGGATCATCCAAACTCGTTTCCCTACTAGTAGCAAACAGTTGTTTACAAATTACTCCATTGGATCCCAAGTCTCTGGGTGGAGAAACAGGAGAAAGTGTGTTTACTATGTGTTTCACACTGAAATCAACAGGGAAAAATATTGATTAAATGGTTGGTTGGCTCCCAGAACATGCTGTCCTTTGCCAGAAGGTGCTACTGTCACACAAGGCACAGCTGGGGAAAGAGCTCCTGGTTCACAAGTGCATCTGCCCTGGCTGAAATAAAGGTTGTGGAACAAAAACTCAATAGTTCTTGGTGAAATTCTGTGTTTTCTGTTTCTGGCAAGTTCTGTTATAGCTTTTGTGATTGTAAGTAATTTTATTTAAAACATCTGAAATCTCATCTGAAACATATTGCCACTAAAACAATCTGTAAAAGTTGCACCAGCCTACATGATAAGTTCGCTTACAAAACGAATAATTTCTCTACATTCAGTAAAAAGTTGTCACTTCTTCACCCTTATTTATATGTAGTGCATATATACAAATGTTTTACTGATACAGTAAGAACTTTAGTGTTAAAAATCCAGTTTCTAACATGAACAGAAGATCTGTAACATGAACTACTGTCACCATTTTTAGTTTGCTTGCTATAGCAACGTGTTGAAGGTGTGTGCTGCACTACTGGAAGAAATTATGGTGATTTGCAGTAATTTTCTATAAGTAAAGTGTTCATTGGAGGGAATACAATTATTTTCCTATAAAATGGAAAAGTGAATTTAGCATAGTGATGTTTAAGCTTGATCATGTGCCTTTTAGATTTGTCATAAGGGTGGTTTTCAGGGGACACTGAGCAAAGCTGTTGTAAATAGTTTGGAGTTTTGGCCATGTGTCTTTTCATTTGTGTGACATGAAGCAAGTTGTGATCCAACACTGGCAGGTACTTCTTGACTCTGCTATGGGGTGACTATGAGAAGGTAAAGGGCTGACTTGCAGTGGCAGCTCATGCTTCAGGTGGCCTGTTCTGTTTTGTTCTCTTCCCACTCTTCTCTCTCCCCTGTCCTTGCTTTACGTCCTTGCCCATCCTCCTCTTGGCTTCCCAGTAACCCTTTCAGCTCTTTGTTGCTGTGGGTGCTGCAGGATCACCCTTGCTGCTCTTGGCACCCCTTCCAGCAGTGATCCTCCACAGCCCTTCCGGCTTGCCTGTTCCAGCTGCCAATCTCATGTGGCTCTGGCACACATAGTATTTCTTAGTACCTCTTAATGCACCTTCCTTCCCATGAGGTACTGCTTTTGCTCCATGATAGCCTCTCCCTGTGGCCATTCCAATAACCTGCACTTGCCAGAGCCTCCTCTACATCATTTATGGCCATTCAAATCCTGCTGCCTCCTCCACCATTTCTGGATCCTCTCTAATGTCTTCCTCCTCCACTTGACACCTCCAGCCACTAATGTTTCCAGCCCTGCCTCTTCAACTGCCCTCTTTCTTTGCTTCTTTAAACCAGCTTCTTTCAACTTTAATTTCCAGAGCAACCCTCTGCAGCCATGCCTCTCTTCAGACTGCTTGTCTGGTTACTCAGGAAGCCTCCTGCTCATTCTGCCCTGTGAGAGTCTCCTCTCACCCTTGGGCTTTGTTCCCACCATGTCAATGCTTGTCTGCTGCTGCCATCCAGGTGCACGGCCCTGCAAGTTTTGCGTTGTGCACTGACCAGCTGCAGTCAAAGTACACAGAGACTGAGGTTGGCCTGGTAGGTCAAAAATCTGTTACACTTCCCCTCCTTTAGGCCAGGTCTTCAGATGAGTTTTGGGTTTGGCAGGGAGTATGAGCTCTGTAAGAGACTGCCTGGTGATGTGGGGGATTGGGGTGCAGGTGGGGTGAAGGACTTTGTGAGAGGGTGGAGAGGGGGTTTGCTGTGCTGTCCTCCTCGAGCAGGCTCGACTGTTAATCTCAGTGGCATGTCCTGTGGCTGTGTTGGTAGCAGCTGGCCCTGGCTCAGGAAAGAGCAGTCCTCGGAAGTGAGGAGAGGTATCTGTTCCATGACTCCCACAGTCCACAAGAGCTTTGTGTCCCCCTAGAGACCTCTGGTCCCTTCTAAATGCACAGCCATGCATGTGTGTTATTCTGCTGTATCTTCTCTTCTCCCCCTACCCTGTGCTCTGCCTTTGAATTACAGAGCAGAACTGTCAAAACTGCCTCTCCCAAAAATAATCTCTTGCTTCAGAGGCTGGAAAATGTGACAGCTCATTTTCATATGCAGAGCGATGCAGTGGGTGTCTGAAAGCAGCTGAGGCTGAGGGGGTGGCCAGGGAAAGGCAGCTCTGAAATGGCAGCTGGGGAACATGAGAGGAAGGACGGAAGGAAGGGAGCAAATGAAGAATGGGGAGGGGGTGGAAGGAGGGCCAGAGGCAGCAGACGGCAAGTCCAGGCCATGAGAGGGTTGTACAGTGTGGGACTGTTCTTTTTTCCCTGTCCTTCTACTGCTCCCATTCAGTTATTGAATTAGAAAAGTATCTCTGCTGCTACTGACAGCAATTGCCAAGCTTGATATATCAGATAACTGGGGAGAGGGAGCATACAGTCAGCTACAAGGCAGCTTGGTGCTCTCTTAATCTCCTTTTTCCTTCTTCTCCATGCCCCATTTTCCTCACATATCCTAACCTTAAGAAAAATCTGCTTCATCCTGGTTCTGCAATTGCTTATTGGAGTACAGAATGAAAAACAACTTACTTGTCATGAAGATTTCAGTTTATAGGTTTTACTTTGCTTTACCAGTCTGACTGCCAGATGGAGCAAATCCTGCTGGCCTGACAGAGCCACGTTTCACCCCAGCCCTATATGATACTCACCCTGGTTCCTGTGTACGTGCATTTTGCAGAGTATTGCTCGTGGCCCTTTGTCTCTGGAGCATTTGTGGCTGTGCCTGAGTCACTGCAGTTCCAGTCCTGCTGTGCCTGCTCAGTGGAAAGCTTCAGAGGCTGTCAGCAGTGTTGATGTTTGCACTGCTGCCATAGGAGACAGCCTCGTGGGTCAGGGGAAACCTCAAACGTCCCTAGTGAAGCCAAAGGGCCGGTGAGAGAAACTTCTTTTTGGCAAGTGAGTTGTTTCCAGTGAAGCTGATCTCTGGCAGCACTGGAAGCAGCTAAAGGATCACAGTCAGTTCACAAGTATTTTCCATTCAGTTTCCCAGAGAAGCTGGGGATGTGGTTTTATGCCACCCAGGAGGAAATGGGTGTTTCTTTAGGAAGATATTTCGGATTTTGACTGTTAAGCACTTGTTGGTTATTTATGTATGCCTATTAAACTATATCTTAAGTTTAAGTTCAAAAAAACCCCACTTGTCCATCCTGCAGGTCGTAGAATGGTTTGAGTTGAAACAGACTTTAAAGATCATCTGGTTCCAACTTCTCTACCATGGGCAGGGACACCTTCCACTAGACCAGGTTGCTCAAAGCCCCATCCAGCCTCGCTGTGAACACTTCCAGGGATAGAGCACCTTATTTTTCTGATTAAAAAGCTACATTTTCATGAGATTGGGACAATAAATTACAAAAGAGAATTGGGAACACAGTTGGTAATTTACTGGCCAGCTTTGTAACTGGTCTAGGGGCTGAGGCTAAGTCAGGTGAAACTACAGTCTCTTAAGAAAAACAGCTTTGTTATCTGTGGCTTATCTTGGCTTTGGCATGCAGAATTAAGAAGGTGTTTTAAGTTGTTCCTTTATCCTAAATTCCTTGATTTCTACCTACAAATCAGCAAGAGACATTTTCCATTTCTCATGACAGGACATCAAAGGGTATTTTTTACTTCTGATGAATACATGTTTCACATAAGACTGTAGGATAGATGGCTATTTTAGTCAGCACAGAAAGAACCCAGGAAAGTAAATGATCACTTCAATACTTACTAAAAATTGTGAGAGGTTTTATACTCAACTGTTTCAGTGCAGGATTAGATTGTATGCCAGCTAGAACTTTCCTTGGGTCCTGTGACTGTTTCTTCTGCGGACACTGTACAGGACGGTTGGTTCTGTACAGCTACAGCACTGCTTCCATCTGTCTTTTTGGAAGGTCAACCAAAGCAGGTGTCTGGTCAGCTCAAACCAGCCAAGTCATATACTCACTGAGTGTCTTGACCCAAGAAATCCTGGGAATCCAGGTAGTAATCAGGAATTAATATTGAAATGATTTGTTGATTCCTTCAGTTCTTCCTATTTCTCTTCCCATGCTGTGACCATGTGTTTATTTTTGTTTAGCATCTTGTGAGGTCTTTCTTCACTTGTGCAATGCTGGTGGGTTTATTGATACCTCCAGTAAAGTGCAGCATTGCCATGTCACGTGGAGTTTGTCATTTCACAACAACATGGGTATCTTTGGAGAGCTGTGGAAGAATGTGGTAAAGTGACATTGCTTTTTTTGCAGACAGAGCTTGGAAAATATCAGAAAACACAACAGAATTTTCTGCTTGAGAGGATAACATACAGGTCTGTGCATTCCACCACTTGGAAAGGTATATTTAATATATTTTGAGTTTTCTCAGTGTCACGATTGATTTAACTATTCAATATAAAACTTAACTGATCAATTTGAATTTCTGCTATCAAAATCAGATACTTAGAAGCTGAACTGTCAGCCAATAAAATGAGAAGCATACAGCCTGTAAACATTGCAGAATGAGCTTGTGTAGCTAACAAAGCCACCTGTTCCTGCTATTATCAAATAAATGTTTTTCCCAGTGGAAGTGTTAGAAACAGATTTGTGTCCTTCTCCTGCCAAAACAGAATTTGCTTGTTACACTGTGACCTAAAGGCTGCTGCATTTTAAAAATTCCTCTGATGGACTAAATCCTAGAGATGTGGATGAGGAGATGAGGTGGTGGTGATATGGGACATAGCAACATAAAAGTCGGCAGGGACACTTTGCATTTCCTCCTAATATAGGTAACAGCATTTCCATACCTCCCTCTATAGGTATTGTCCTGGTTTGGGCTGGTACAGAATTAATTTTCTTCCCAGTAGCTGGTACAGTGCTGTGTTATGGAGTCAGTATGAGAATAACATTGATAAAATGCTGATGTTTTAGTTGTTGCTAAGTAGTGCCTCCCCTAAATCAAGGACTTTCCAGTTTCCCATGTGCTGCCTGTGGAGGAAGCACAGCCAAGACCCAAACTGGCCAAAGGGATATTCCCACATAGTGTGGGACCTGAGCATGACATAAGTGGTATGGAATAAGGGGTGGAGAAGCTGCTGGCTGGCATTGGCTGCAATAGAGTCAGTTTTCTTCATAGTAGCAGGTTTGGGCCTGTGTTTGGGATTTGTCCTGAAAACAGTGTTGATAACAGAGGAATGTTTTCATTATCACTGAGCAGCACTAATACAGAGTCAAAGGCTTTTCTGCTTCTCACCTCATCCCCTCAGTGAGGAGGCTGGAGGAGCACAGGGAGCTGGGATAGCTGAGCCCAGCTGACCAGAGGGATATCCCATATCATATGGCATCATGCTCAGCATATAAACCTGGGAGAAGAAGGAAGGATGAGGAAGGAACCTGGAAGTGGAGGATGTTTGGAGCGATGGCGTTTGTTTTCTCAAGTCACCATTACATGTGATGGAGCCCTGCTTTCCTGAGGATGGTTGAACACCTGGCTGTTCATAGGGAGAGGTGAATTAATTCCAGATTCCTTGGTTTGCTTTGCTTGTGTTCCTATTAGACTGTCTTTATCTCAGTCTCTGAGTTTTCTCACTTTTCTGATTCTCTTCCTATCCCATTGCCAGGGAATAAGTAAGTGGCTGTGTGGTGCTTAGTTACTGGCAGGGTTTTAGCCATGACATGTATTTTGATAGAAATCATGGGATCTAAGGTTCTTCTTTCCTTTAAATCTACCTTTATTTATTTTTGAACTATTGACTAATTTAATGTCTTCCATGTGACAAATAAGATAAAGACGGTAATAGCTCCACTGTGTTAATTTATTAATGTAATACCTGAACCCACTGCATACCTCTTAGTTTATATTCAAACAAAGAATCTCTAGATAGGAAATTGAAGTGAAAAAGGGCAGGTAGTGTATCCTTCATCTGATACAAACTAAACTGCATCCACCTTGGCTCCCTGCAGCCAATACAGTACTTGTGTATGTGTCAGCAGGTCTTGAGCTCTCTCATGTCCTGCTGCTTGCCAAATTCTTGCCATGTCCTGTCTCTTGCCAAATTCCTGGCTCACATACCACACCCTTGGCATCATGGTACAAAACACATCACCGACGAGCTGTTAAGCCACCCACTTGCTATTAGTAATTGATTGCCTTATTTTTCTTAAGATTTCACAGGAATTAAGGGCAAGGGGCACACTTGTGAGACCTGTGGAGATCAAGACCTTGTGTTTCATTTGGAGACATCATAAGAGTCACAGCTTTGCTGCTCACATAGTCTCTTAGCAGCAATATAAGGATTAAGCAATTCTACTTTAAATCTTTAAAACAAGAGCCTTTGTGAAAGCCAGCTTTGGTGTTCCTCAGTGCAAATATCTCCACCATGAACTCGGACTGCCATGTGGGGCTGCAAGGAGATAGATCTCTCTATTCTCGAAATGCATAATGTGCAGGGACAGTGTTGGTTTTGTCAGAGACTACAGGGAGGGAATCCCTGTCAGTGAAGTTGCCCTCATGACCAGAAAAACTTGCCCAAAGATTTTCATCAGTCTTTGCAAGATCCCAAGTGTAGCTGGAGATTGTGCAGGTTATGCAGTGTACCTGCCTACCAAGCCCTGTGCAGGCTGCCAGCACCCATCTGCTCCCTGAATTCTCCTCTGTGTGTCTTACTTTGCTCTTGCAGCTCAGTTTTGGGGACACACACTTAATTCCTGCAGTTCTGCATGGGACATACGCACTTTGGTCTTGCTTGCAGTTGGAGAGTCACCTCTGTCCCAGAGCTCATCCTTGGTCCTACAGACATTCACTCTGTGGGAACACAGTATCCCGGTTTGGGCTGGTACAGAATTAATTTTATTCCCGGGAGCTGGTACAGTCCTATGCTTTCAATTTAGGATAAGAATTATGTTGATAACACACTGATGGTTTAGTTGTTGCTAGTAGGGCTTGCCAAAAATCAATGAGTTTTCGGTTTTCTGTGTTCTGCTAGTGAGGAGCTGAACAAGAAGCAGTAGGGAGCACAGCCAGGAGAGCTGACCCGAACTGGCCAAAGGGATATTCCATACCACAGAACACCATGTTTGGTACATAAACTGGGGGGAATTGTCTGGAAGCTGCCAGACACTGCCTGGGGATAGGTATTGGACAGGCATGGTAAGCAGTTGCACTATGCATCACTTGTCTTTCTTGGGTTTATTTATAGCTCTCTCCTTTGCCTCCCTTTTCATTATATTCATATATTATTATTATTATTATCTTTTATTTTATTTCAATTATTAAACAGTTGTTATCTCAATTAATGGGTTTTACCTTTTTTTTCTGATTCTCTTCCTCATCCCAGGGGATGGGGGAGCAGTGAGCAAACAGCTACATGGTCTTTAGTTGCCAGCTGAGGTTAAACCACAACAAAGAGTAAGAACAAGAGGGACAGTATGAGCCTTGTTTGAGGTGACATGCAAAGTGGTATCCTGATCTAATGGAAGCTTTTCTAGAAGAGGGCACTGTCTTGTCTATAGTAGAGAGGATACATTTTTCCAGTGGGATCTGTGATGGAGACTGTGCCCGTGTAGTGGTTATGGTACCCACAACTCTGCAGGGCCTATGAGTGATATGATGGCATTAAAGGGCTGCCAAGCAGCCTTCTAAAGACCTCACCAATCTGAGCCTGCCTGTGACTGCTTTTTCCTGGTCCAAAGTCTCCTCTCCACGAGGGGAAGAAGGGATGGTGGACAAGGTCAGTGTCTGAAAGGGTGTAGATACGTAGGCACATGTAACAGCCATGTAAGGCCCTTGAGCATGGAGAGTACACAGGCACAGGAAGCCAAAGAGGCCTGGGCAGGTGGGCTCTGTGCTGATATGCTCCTTTCATCTTCTCTGTAGGTGCAAATCATCTGCTCCAGAGGATTCTCATTGTCAGCAGCAGGGTACTGAGCCAGTTTGCAGTGTTTGACCCTGGGCCCAAGGTTGTTCTTGCGTTTCAGCAAAGTGTATATAAATGTATCCAGAGTCACTATGGGCTGAGTTCATTTAAGATTAGGTGCTTATAACACAAGCATCTGGTTTTATAGCTCTTTTTATGGTCAGTGAAGTGCTAATAAATATAAACCACCAGGTTCAAGCATATTATGTTTTTCTCTGATGTGGAATGAATTACATTCTGGGCTCTGTTGACTTCTTTTCCCTGATGATAATGGAAGCCTTGACAGCAACCAATGGGTGACTCTACAAAGCAGGTGGGGTGAGGTGGATCCCACCACAAGTGCCCACAAGAGCCATAATCTGGGCAGAGCAGGGGCTCATGGAGGTGCAGCGAGAGTGGGTTCAGGCTGTTTGCTGGCTGTTGGCATGCAGGTGTTCACACACACGTCTGCAGCTCGAACACAGTACACACTGCCCTTTGCTGCCAAGAGACCTGGGAAAAAATTGAGGGGAGAGAGGAGACACTGTGGTGGGGACTCAAATTTAGAGGAGGTGAAAAGGCTGAGGCCCTTTGTGCAAGAGCACAAAGGAAGTGGAGAAGAAAGTATGGTGCAGCTATTGAGATGGGGCACATAGGGGACCATTTCAGACCCTGTAGTGAACCAGGCTCTCAGGGAATAGCTGCCTCAGGGCTAACAGCTTGCCTACCTTTATCCTGCACCAGAAGCCTGAATTTCCCCCCATTCCCCCTGGACATGGTGCACAGCATGGCAGCTGACTGTCATTGTCTCTTGGAGGTTTGCTCTGCTGAGGGGCAGTGGCTCTGTTCTTCCAGGTTTTTCAGGAACATGCCAGTCCATCATGAATCTTCTTTGTCCCCTGGCTCTGTCTCTTTTGGTGAAGTTGAAGGACTGATGTCAAAGGCTTTGTGATCCCTTTGGTTTTCCATTTAGTTTTCACAAGTATGTCTTGTATTGAAAAATAATTTTAAAAGTCAGGAGACAGCCTGTGTCTAACTAGCTCCATTCTCCCAGGAAAGAATTCACAATAATTTCTCACTACTTCCAGGAATCTTTGGTTTTGTGAAATATTTTTTCTCTTTCAACATTTTTCTAGTATATTCCTGTTTCTGAGTTAGCTTAAGGTAGATTTTGCAGGTAAGCTCTATTTCTACATGAAGAAGATCATCTGAAAATTTCCATCATGAACTCCATCATGAAGGAAGCCATTTCACAGGTGCTGTTGAAAATTTACTGGTTTGCAGTAGTGGAAGGACAAAATAATTCTTGCAAAATACCATTTCATCTCCCTTTGTTTAGGGACTGAAAATGAAGATATTGGGCAGAAATAAAGAGGGGGTGATTCTGCAGCTCTTAATGCCAGTGCAGTGAACTGTTTAGAGCAAGGACTAAAAGGCAATGGAAAAGAGATGTCTACCAGAAGAAAGCTTGCATCTAGTTATTAGTTTCAAGAAGCTAACAAGATGCTTTGGTTAGTTTAAAGATGCCTTTAGTTTTGAGAAGTTTTCAAGATGGTCCTGAAGACCGTCTTCATATATTTGATGGCACCAGATGTAAAAACCCCCACTGATGCCATAAAGTCTGTGTGTGTACATGTGTTTGTTTTGCAGCTAGAACAGCGTTAACTATCAGAAAACTGTTACATCCCACTCTGTGCAGTCAGGGTCATGCACTTACTAGGAACCATGTTCAGAACCCCCACCAAAAAAGGGCACTTCCAGCATCAGTGTGGGTGTGGGTGGAAGAGAAAGCGGCAAGCGAGGATCAGGGGGTTCTTGTGCCTGCAAAAGGCTTTGTTGGATAAAGAGGGTTACATTTTCCTCACTTTTATTCTGCCCAGGTGTTCAGCCTTCAACTGCACAAACCTGGATGCAGTGGTGGTGGATGCCATTCTCAGGGGTCCTGCTCACAATCAATGAGCACTGTTTGGGACCACTGCTGGAACATAGGTACAGAAAATAGGAGGAGAATGGAAGCCCTCTGGGTTCCTTTGTCCTCAGAAAGCTTTGATGTTAACCTCAAATCCAGTCTCATGAGACAGTGAATGATCTAAACATAATTTATCTGGAACATGTATTATCCATAACAATTCTCCAGAAAGCTTTGCTTGCTGTTTGGGCTTCAGGTTTCCAAGACTTCCTGCTTCTGGTGAAGTCCTGGGAACTCCTAAAGCTGGCGCAACGCCTCCTTCTCCTCCACCCCAGGTGTTTTGTTTTTTTTTTTTTGAGTTTTGTCCTATGTGAGCTGCATTGTCACATATTGTTAACCTGTCACAGTTTGGGTCTGTTTCCTTGAGGTCAGTGAATTAACAGCTCAGATTTCATTTAAGAGCAGCTGAAGGAGTTGCTGTCATAGAGGAATCAGTGCTGTACCATCCTTGTGAGCACACCCATGGAAGGCAAAGCTGAGACACTAAAGTACATGTATGTGAAATAAAACCAGGTCTGGAAAGCATTTCCTAAATTAAAGAAACACAGCATAGCAACCCATGCTGAAGGGAGCTTTTTGGATCCAAATTAAGATGACAGAGATGATACAGCAAAGATTTTTTAGGTGCAGATCTAAGAGTGGCCCTGCATGCACAGGCCCCTCTCCTCTCTTTGGGATGACTATTATTGGCACAGTATCTGACCAGCCCAAATTCAAGTGGTGTGTGGGTCTGTTTGGTTACTGAAGAGCTATTTGGCAACTCTGGGTGAATGCCCTTGAATAATCCTGCTGGCACTGGGTGTTGGAGAGCTTGTGGCTTCAGAAACTTTTGGATCAAATTTCTCTTGTTAAATAAACAATGAATATTGATTAGATCATATGACAACCCAACAGAGCACTCTTTCAAATACCGCAGCTCTCCAGAGTTCATTTTTATGTATTGATATTCTCAGAATGCCTTGAAATGGTCGCTTTGGTAAAAGACATGCTAGATCTTTTACTCATGAAGCTCCATATACTTTTATATGCATGGACCTGTGCACACAGATAGGAGGATTTTCAAGGCTGCTTAAAGGATTTGGATACTCACTTTGTTTGTTTTAATTGGAGACTTGAATACCTTAGGCAGATTTGAAAATCTTAGCATAATTCTTCGCTTATCTTAGTATATTGGGGTAAGACTTTTTCCATATTAAAATAATTTCTAAGTGCTCTTTTCCTGCTGTCATGAAATAAAAAATATGTTTAAATAGATTTCTAAAAAGCATTTGTTTTTCTAGACATATTAGTTTCACTCATTTGCTGTTTTGTTTACTGAGGAAGCTCTTAAATCACAATCTGTTTATATTTTGTACTGAGCAGAGTAGCAAAGGGTTTGTCTGGACTAAGCCTACACAGCTATAAAACCCTTTTATTATCATTATTTGTACAGCTTAAATGTCCTGGAAAGGTTTTCTCATCTCAGCTCTCCCGGCAGCCCAGTTACGTATCCGGCCTCGGATGTGTGTCAGGAGAACACCCTGCGGCCCTGCCAAGTGCGACAGCCGCGCACGCAGGAGCTGGGAAAGGAGCGGGGCGAGCGCTGTAAACAGAGCGCAGTAGGGGAAAGGCTGCGGCCGCTGTGTTTACAGGCGTGCCGAGCGGGAGCTCTCGTGTTGCACAGGCAGTTCTGTCCGGGCAGGAAGGGGAAGCACAGCCTGTCTCGGTGCTGCTTCCCAAGGCGACTGTTGCGCCACTCTCCGTGTCTGGCAAGGTGCAGCTTGAAGCCCGCGGGAGCCGCAGGGTTCCAGCCGCGCCAGCGCCCTGCTCTGCTGCAGGTAAAGCCCCGGCCGAACCCCGGCGGGGGCCGGTGCGGGCAGTGGCAGCGGCCGCGGGCAGCGGGTCCCTGCACTGCCGGCGGGGCTGCCAGCGCGGCTCCGGGCTGCACAGGGCGAGCGCTGCCTTCTGGGCTGCCTGGATGGTGGGGATGAGCCGCTGCACTGCGGAGCGCTGGAGCAAGCCCAAGCTTGGCGAAAACCAGCCCATCCCCAGACTTGACCTGGATCGTGTTGCCAGTCTTTTGGGTGGCACTCTGTTGGTTTGACTTCTAGTTAAGGGCAACGGTTTCCTGTTTCACTCCCACCAAGGAGAGGATTTCCTTGGGAGTTACATGTTGAAATAAACAAAACTAAGGAACTTGCTTATTCTCAGAGTGAGCAAGGGACTTGCTATGCTTCAGGAACACACAAAAGAAGATGCAACTCAGTAGTTTTAGACCAGTTTTTAAACATTACTTTGCCTTACCTGTACACCTTGAAATGCCATGGACCTCAGATTTTGGGTTGCTTGTAAATGCTGGAAATGATGCAGATGTTTTGTTAAAAAAAATACTCACTCGTCTCCAGCAATTTATTGAAGGTGCTTTCTCCCCCATTTCCTCTCCAGCTCCAAGAACGAGAGCTGACAGTCAGGATACTGAGCCCTGGCAGGACCATATGCCCATATGCAGCTGTTCCTGTGACCAAAAGAGCTGAGAACTCCCATAGAAGGAGCTCCAGCAGGGGCACCAGCACCTTCTCCTGCACTCCTTTTTGGTTTTTTAATTGTAGCCTGGCACTTGGCCCTGGTGACACTCAGGAGGGGAGCCTGTGCCTATCCCTGATGTCTGTGGTCCCTGCCATGAGTGTAATGCCCTCTGCAGGGTTGTTCTGCCAGGTTCAGGGTGTGCCCCCTTTGCACACTTGCAGACACATTCTGGTTTGACTCTGGTTGAACAAGAGTGGCCACAGAGCAGGCTGGAGGAGTCAGTCCCATCCCCAGGGCCCTGCTCCCTCCGCGCCTGCAGCAAGAGCAGCCCCATGTTCTGCCAGGGGAATGAGGATGGCCAGCAGCTCCCCTGCTCCAGGTGAGAGGGCTGGAAGCACCTACAGCACAATGCAGGGAGTGACAGCTCGTGGCTGCATCCGTCATCCTTCGGTTACTCATCTACAGCTCATGGCAGCTCGGGAGAGGCCTGAGAGATGTTAAGAAACACACCGAGTGCCAGTAGCTGGGTGTGCAAGCTGCACATCATGCCTTGGGTGGGGATAAGTTGCTTGCAGGCAATGAGCCATGAATGGACACCGACCCTTTGCCTGCACGGGGACACAGCCGGAGGGTGGACAGTCACCGGGGACTGCAGAGGGCTGACAAACAGTACAGCCCAAGACCAAATATCATAGTTGGACCAAGACGTGTGCAAGGCATGTGAAGAGCAGCTGCATAGGCTCTGAAGGTATAAATGCTCAGGGAACTCTCTCGGGAGTCCCTCTCCAGAGGTACCTGCTCAAGCTGTTGTTGCTGTACCACAATTAAAATACTTAAAAGAACCAGATGTTTAAAATTCTGCTATGGGAAAGCCAGGGTGGGGATGGTGACTTGAGTGAGTGGTGTATGTATGGAGTGAAGTGGAGCACCTGTCCTGTCAGTTCACTGGAGCTGCCCACTTTGGGGTGATGTGAGTGAGGCTCCCAGAGTGGCTCCCAAATAGACAGAGAAGCTTCCTTAACAGTGAGATAGGCATACTACCATGTCATCCTTCTCCTTTACTGTTTTTCCACGGGCACAGCACAGCCTGTGAGCCATCCAAAAGGATCTTTTGGAGACTGTTGTGAAATCCCATGATCACTGATTTTAAAACACCCAACAGAAGCTACAGTCTTCTAATAAGCTGTCTCTGCTGATCCAGTCCTGCCATTTGTAGACAGCACAGATACTCTGTGTGAATTAGACTAGATACCGAGCCAAACACTGTGCTTCCATCTGGAGCATTACAGTTCTTCTTACATTTATCAGTTTGTTCAACTGGGCAAGGGAGCCTAATACAGAAACTGTTTTTCTTTGGGGAAAAAACCCCACCAATCTACTTAATGCTGAAACAATGCCTTCTGACTAGCTGTCAGGGCCTTCAGCTGGTTTGAGTGTAGCTTATTCCAGACCATGACGCTTTATATGTTGTGGTGCATGTCTCAGCTTAATCTTTCCATTGTGTACCTGTTCTGAAACCCTGCTTCTGGGACTTGCAATCATTCATCTGGAATTAAAAATGAAACAAAACATCTTAGATCTCATTTATGCGTGAAGCTGGGAACTGTACTGGGTAAAGAAACAACTTTTGGTTTATTGAATATCCTGGGGACGTGCTGCAGAAAGCCCAGCACGCTGTGTCTGTAAAACATGCACAGTGTGTAAATAGAAGCTTACAAGACAACATATTTTAAGGCAAAATTGCTGCAGTATGAGACAAACCCCAGAAGTGTGAAGGGACAATGTCAGTCTGTGTTTGGGGGATTGTTAGTAGTCTCTGGAGAGGCAAAAAAGGTCACAGAAAGAGAATGTGATCACATGGAAACAGGCAGGTGGAGCCAGCCCAGCTGCACCTTCTCCAAGCCCAGAGCAGCATGCTGGGCAGACAGATTCAGTCTGTGGCACAGGGAGCCTGCACCAGCACCTAGGAAACCCAGTGCTGCTGGGGCACAGGGGGCTGTGGTGTGACAGGGTGTGACAGTGGCACCATATCCTCTCTTTCCTCTCCCTGCTAGCCATGTTACATACAGAGTGGTCTCCTGTCCCGTCCTGGCAGGTGCAAGGCTCTGGCTGGCAGGTGTGGAGGATGACATTGCCTAGGCAGGCAGGCTGTCTGCATTCCTGCATGGGGGGCTTGCAGCCACCACCTCAACCTGAGTGCTTTAGTCCTGTGTGAGTGCATGAGAGGGCACTTGGCACATGAGACAGAGGTCTCTCCTCTGAAACGTCTCTGATTCCAGTGTCCTCCAGGGTTTTGCACTGTGGCAGGACTCATCCTGCTCAAGATACATTCAACATAACCAGTCTGCTGGTTTAACAGGTTTGATGCCAAAGAAACTCCCTGCTCTGAGCTGCAGGGGTTACCTCGTGGTTGCCAGAGACTGCTTGGGCCAGGAGCAGCTTTCTGTGCTGTGCCAAGCTAGTGCCTGGAGCCACAGCCCAACGTGCCTGCAGCCAGATGAGAGGCACCAGAAAGTCGTCCAGAGCACCAAGAACTGGAGCCAGATCTATGTGTGAGCCAGGGGCTGCAAGGCTGCTGTGTGCTGCCATTTCATTGTCAGGCTGCGGGTGACTCCCCTTGTCTTGACTTGGCAACTTTGGGGTTTGAGATGGCTGAAACCCACAGAAATGCCCAAGGAGGTGGCCCAAGGCCTTAGGGACAGCAGCTGCACACCAGCCATGCAGGCAGAGCAGCAATGGCCCGTGGAGGTGGGTGTGGGTCTGTGCATGCCATGGGTACAGTGGGGCTGTGGGCTGCCTGCTGCTGCTGGAGCAGGGCTCCAGCCCTTTGGCAGCACCAGCAATGGGAGAGCCCTTGCTCCAGGGAGATTGCAAAATGGATTTGGCAGAAGCAGAAACACAGCATGCTAAATGTGCTAAGCTAAACCAGCTTTGCTTTGTGGATTGTTTTTCTTTTCCCACAAGCCACCAAACAAAAACCACTTTGGGGCCTGAGCAGAAGCTGGGAATCCCTCTTCTGTTTCTGCCTTTCCCCTGCTTGTCCATCCCCCACTTGTGCAGCCCCTTGCAGGATCCCCCAGGGCTCTGCTGCAGCAGCCCTGCAGAAAAATGCATTGTGGCTCTGTGGGACTCGGCTCAATGGTCCCAAGGGATGAAGGGCTGGGACTGCCAGGGGAATGGTGGCTGAGCCAGTGGCTGCAGCCTGGCATGCAGGAGCCTGAGTGGTTCTCCCTGTGGAGCTGCCCATCCAGTGGAGACCTCCTAAAGCCATCTAGAGGGTGTTTTATGAGCAAACACTGCAAAGCATTGCCTGGCCTTCATCTAGCTAGCAGGGGAAAAAAATACCCTGGAAAATTATTCTGGTCTCGCATGAATCTCAAGTGGAAAATTTCAGCTGAACTGATTTCGGCTGGCCGGGTTAAGGGAGGTGAGGCCCAGCTGCTGCTGGCTCTGCAGCACGGACAGACGGGCGGACGGACAGATGGATGGCTCTGTAGGAGCCCGTGCCTGCCACGCGGGCAGGGGTGGGTCTGGCAGCGGCTCCGGTGGGGAGAAAGGAAACCTGAGCACAGGGGAGACAGGGGCTGGGGTGCAGCCTTGAACGGCGTGGCCGCTGCCACCACTGTTACCTTTCCCTGCTCTCTGGGGGCTGGGGGCTGCCTTTCCACCGTCTCCCGGCTGCAGTCCCTCCCCTCGGTGCAGCCCATGGAGGGGGGGCAGCGGCAGGGACCAGTGCCTGTCCTGCAGGAACAACATGGGCCATGTCCCCAGCCCTGCTGGGGGCGCGGGCCTTGCGCACCGGCCTGTAAAGCCGGCCAGGGGAGCGCGCCTCGGGCCAGGGAGCGCGGCTGGAGCCGGCGGGGGCGAGCGCCCCGCGGTCACACAGCTGGAGAAGCCGGTGTCCTCATCCTTTCCCTCTGATATCCCAGGACCATGCACTTTAGCACCTAGAGCAGGCTGGGAACTCGCTGTTCAGGTGTGAGTTGTTGGAAAATATTTTGTTGAAATCGCAGTTTTTAATGGGAATGTTCGTATGTGCGTGGGAGACCGAGTCCCGTGGTCCTATGTCCTGGAGTGTCCCTCACCTTTCCCCTCTGTGTGGCACTAGTGTGGGTAGGTCAGTCCCCATCCCCACAATGAACAGGAAGGTTTTGGATCCTCAGCCAGCTCCAAAGAACGGGCTTTCCATCCACCCCTACCCACAGCACTGCCAGCACAGCTCCAGCCAGGGCCAGCAGCGCTCAGCCAGGGCGGTGGTACAGCTCAGACTGCAAAGGGGCTTTGTGATCCGGTGTCACAGGCTCACCGGGTAATCCTGTGGGGAAGAGGGCCCGGGGGGTCTCGGGTTCAGCCGCTGGCTCTGGGCAGGTTCAGCCATTAGGCCAGGCCAGGCTGCCAGGTCTTCGTCCCGTCGGGGCTGGGAAAGCCTGCGGGGAAGGATCCCGAGAGCCTGTCTGGGCAGCGCTTGGCACTGCCCAGCGCATCCGGGCGGCTTCCCCCGGCCGCAGTTCCAGGGGCATTTAAGGAGCGCGTTGGAGCCTGACGTGGCGGCCGTGACTCCGCGGCGCGCCCGGCCCGGCTTTCCCCGCCGCCGCCCGGCTCCGGGCGGGCGCTGGAGCTCCCTGCTGGCCGCAGGAACCGCGCAGCCGGGACCGCCCCGCCGCCGCAGCCCCAGCCGGAGAGACCGAGAGGGGCTGGGGCGGCTCCGCCACGGTGCCCCAAGGCCGCTGCTTCAGGGCTGCTTCCGAAGGGCGATGCGCGCACTGGAGCTCGCTGGTGCTCCAAAGGAGAGTTACTTGGAGGAGAGTATCCACCGTGGAGCCCCACCCACCACTCCTGCCCAGAACAGCCCTCGGCCATCCCCGGCTGCAGCAAGTAACTGACAAGTGACCCGCAGTGCACAGCTCCTCTCTGCTTCATCAACTTCACCTCGGGGATTGCCACTGGAAAGGTGTAATAAACTTCTGACACGCGTAGCTGAGTGCCTTAAGGGTACTAAGAAGGGAATTCACAGATCGGGTAGTTGAGCAAAATACACCTGCAGGATCTAAATACAAATTCTTAGGCCCGAATTCTCTCCCCTATTTGACTGGTATGAAGGAGTTGCCCCATACTGACACGGGGGCACAGTAGGACAGGTGGTGTTACACGATGCACATTTGACAGATTGAGCTGCACTACTGCCCACTGCAGTACTCAAGCATTTAAGAGAACATTAAAATAAAGGATTATATTTGACAGAACTTACAAGAAGCAGCAAGCTGATGACAGGGGGGACGGGGAACCAGTCCCTGCTACCACATCCAAACTTAGGCGGACAATTAGCTTTGTCCTGTGAACCAAGAGGGCAATCCTGTTAATACTCCTAATTCAACTCAAAGACAGGGCAGCTGCAAAAAGATGAAAATATAAAAGGAAAAAAAGCTTGCACATCATGTGAATAAAGTTTGCTACTCCTAGCATAAGGACTGCAATAAGAAGGGTCCCCACCTTTCCCACTTTTGTGAAAGGACTAGCTCTTGGGGAATAGCCCTGGAGTCCTGGTTTCAAGAGACTCTCACCTGCCTTCCCTTGGCAGCGCCTCTGCCAGCACCGCAGACACCCCCACTCCCCTCAGCAGTGGATCCAACAGATCACACTTTTGCCCAAAACTCAGGGCAAGTCCTTGGATGCACCTGACTCAGGAAGTAAAGCAGTAACTAGCAGTGAATTAGTGGAGTGAATTACAAGCTACTACTTCCTTCAAATTTTAATAAAGGGATAAGAGCTCAGAGAGCAAGCAAGTCTGCAGTCAGTGCCATACTTCCAGCAAAAGGAAAAATAAGGTGTGTTAACATCTGTCACCCTCCTGCAGTACATATAGCAGTCACAGATATTTTCTCCTGCAGTTATGATTAGACCAGTTAAGCCATCTTTGGTACATACCCCATTCCTTCTCCTGGCTCCTTGCAGCAGGCAGCTGGGCTGCCAGCACCCACTGAGCCCCTCCGATGGGCAGCCATTGCCACCCTTGCTGGCAGCCAGGCTGCTTCTTAGGGCTGCATTTGCTTTCCTGCTGCAGACCAAGGCCTCTGCAAAGCCGTGAGAGCATTCCTCCTCCTCTCCTCACAGAAGAGGAGACTCACAAGGCACAGCCCCAGTTCATCAGCAAGATCAGTCTGGACCAGAACAAGGGCAGCTGCCTGGCTCTGAAGGATTAAATGATGCTTTCTAGCCCAAGGTGTTTTTTTGGTGGGAGGGATTTTTTTTTTGTTTTGTTTTGTTTTGTTAAATTATAGTTTGGGTTTAGGTGTTCTGGGTTTTTTTTAATTCAAAAAAACCCAAGGGTTCAAACCTGAAACACAGATGCCTTCCCCACCCCCACCCTCCCCCCAAAAAAGCAGAAACAAGAGTACATAGGAAGAAGCAATATATCCAGTGGTGGATCCAGGGCACCCACTTTTATTCTGATCCAATGTAAGCCAGTTGTGCAGCTGCTTGAGCACACAATGAAAAGTTGGAACCATTTTCTCCTGTTCCTAAGAAGTAACTGGCACCTCCAGTACCACAGCCTTGTCTGGGCCCACAGCCCTGGATCTTCCTCAGGAAATGGAACTCAGGCTGCTGGGCTGTGCCAGGGAAGCGCTCAGGCCAAAGCAGGCGGGGCTGTTTGCCATGCACCACCACCACATCACACAGCGAGCACCGGCTGCAGGTCTGGCACACTCCCCTGCTCCTGCCAAAGCCTCAGCAAGCACGAGGGGCTGCAGGTGCCCAGTGAGCACTACAGGGGTACAGCACTTGTCAGTACTCTAAAGAAATCATCCAGCTTTCATATTTTGTAAAAATTCTGAACTGCAGTTACAACATGAACAGTAGCACATAGCAAATCAAACTGAAATACAGACTGTGTTCAGAATCCAGGTTAGCTTTAATGGCACACTGCCTTTAAGCAGAGCAAGTGCTTCTGCTCTGACCACTGCTGCACTTATAGAGAAATTGTTTTCTGCTCATCTGTAAGTTAACATAAAACAACTTTTCAAGACTGTGTGACAGAATGCTGTTGGATTATCTAACCTTAGGCAACTGTAGCTGCATTTAGTCAAAAACCACACAGCAGCCTGTCTTGTCTAGAAAGATCTCAACAGGTAAACTGAAGAGCTTATCTCTGCTTGACATGGGTCAGCTAGTAATTTCAGGTTAAAAAAAACCAAAACAAAACAGAAAACCTAAACCAAACCACAGGTTTCCTCCTATCATTTACTCCCTTTTCCACATCCACATTTAATTACAGTAATAAGTATTTCTTAGACTGCATCTCCAAATATAAGCCATTTTGTATCTCCTAACTGGCTTGTAAAACTGTTCTGACAACTTCAAACTGAGAATTTACTTTCACGTAAAAGTTCTTTAAGTTTCTTAAAATTTTTGCTTTACAGAGTCAGAAAATAAAATTTCTTACCAGCTGGCACTCATGCAAAACACTTGCAGCCAAAGGATAGAAATTTTACCTCTGACTAAAGGTTTAAAAAGTCCGGTTTGTCTGTAGGATCCAGACCCCAGTGCATCATTTCAAAACCCTAAAACCTCCTTCTCCTCCTTTCCCCCAGGTTTCAAGAGTAGGGAAAGTTAAACTGAGAAAGTAATAAGCAAAGGACCTTGAAGAAATCAAGAGGCAGCAGTAACACAATAAAGAAATGCTCTGACCAGTTCAGGCAGTTCATTGCTCAATGCACAAGTACTTGCAGCAGTCTGATTTACCTTTACATTATGGATACAGCTAAATTAAGTCCAGTGCAAGAGAGCATTTGAGGTTTCTGTAGTCTTGTGCAGCCCCATCCTAGAGTCAGCACTACACAGAACTAACTGAAGTCGAAAGTTAAGACTTTTCAAATAAACACTATTTAAAAAAGAGGCAAAGGTTCTGTGACAACATGCAGATTTGGACTAACTCATGCTGCCTCAGGGCACTGCATGCACACGAGCTGGGACAACCTCTCCGTGCACACCCATGCCTAGTGCAGGTTAGCTGGTTGGTGTGAAGAACTGAATCTAAGGTCATGCTCTAAAAACACACCACAAATGGCCTTTTAGCCTTCAAGGAACTTACATGACTTTCACTTCTTACAAATTGACCAATCTTAAAATTTTTACTGTTTAACACAAAGCTAAACCAATGGGCTGGAGAAAAGAAAGCTTCTCAAATCAGTCACATATACATCTTTTTTATAGCTATCTGCCTAGCTCCTCCCAAAGTTAGCCTGAAAAACAGTAAAATCTACATAAAGTTTTATTGCAATCATACAAGGGATACATCACGGGTCAAATACAACAAATACTATGATGCAATTTTACATTTATTAAACTACAGTTCAAAGCACAAATTTACACATTCTAAATACACTAAAACATCTAATGAAGTCACACTGGTCTCCCACTGACATTTGATATATCTGGGCGAAAGACAATAACTTTACAAGACTTTTCTAACAGGAATCCTTAGTATAAAAACTGTGTACTTGTATGTAAACTGTTGAAGAACCCAAGTGATGGGTTTCCATCTCCACTAAGTCATCCATTTTGTTGCATATTTAACGCTCAGGGGTTGAATGAACTTGATTTTAAATTTGGACACCATTATCTAACCCTCCCACCCCCCACTGAATTGTAGCTGTAGCTTGTTTTGCCTGGTCCCCATTACTAATACTATTTTTTCAAGTTTTGAAGAGAATGAATTGAATTCAAGATTGTTCCATTTCTTCCACATTGGAATGTTGACCAGACAAACTACAGACTTGCAACTGCAGGTCTAAATGAAGCGTTAATGCCTGTTTAAGCTGCAGTGGAAAAGCGTTCTTCCGGGCTCAGCTGAATGCACAAAGGCACAAAGAAGAAGTTCTTCATCAATGTGTCCGAAGCAATTCCAGCATCTTGCATCTCATCCCTGCAGCAAAAAAGGTCAAGACATGTAACAGCAGTTTTCAGGTTCAATTTCCCTTCAGCAGCCAGCCTGCACACAGCTTTTGAAGCAGATTTCCCCCTCATGGCTTCGCCCCTGGCTCAGCAGAAGGGAGCCCAGCTGTGCCAGTGCGTGGCACACAGAGAAACGCTGCTGCTCTCAGGGGTGGGAGCACAAGGCCCTGCCTGCCTCCGTGCAGGAATGGGTCACCACACTCTCCATCAGCACAAGAGCATCACTGCCCTGCTTGCCTACAACGGTGCCAACACTACGCAAGCTGCCATTACTTGTGTGAGGAAAGCTCAAAGGGGGATATTAAACAGCTTTTGTTAAGCCAGTAAAAGACTCTACAACTGCCCCTGAACTCACAGGTGAGATCAGTCAGGTATTTTGCTTTCCTTTGTCACCCCTAAAGCAGAGTAGGCATTTTATAACAGATCTCAGTTTAGTCTCAGCAGCCAGACAACAGAGACAAAAAAAAAATTCCACAAACTAAAAAGGCACATTCTTACACTCAGCATTTTCCTATATTTGCCATCAAATGTAATTTATAAGTGTACACTCCTGAAGGAAGCGAAAGCAACCTTGCCACTATCATGACAGTTTTCTCACCAGTCACTGAAAGACATCATGTAGTAAATCAGTGGCCTCTGGTAGTCATTAAAGGCAGACTGTTCACCCAAGGTACCAGAACCCATGTTGTCAAAGATCAGCCAGTCTCCAACGCTCAGCTCGGGAAGAAGACACTTTTCCACAATTTGATCGAGCTCATCACAGGATGGACCCCAAAGGCTGCTTGCAAACAGAGGCTCATCTTCCTTGTATTTCTAGATGGAAATGATTGAGGCAATTCAGCTTCAGTTTATTGAAGAAGAAAATTTTCAAATATACACAAGGTTAATTTAATAAATAATATGCAATCACATGTATGAAGTGTTAAATATATATTTTCAATAGACAAGGCTAGTAAGGATCACCTCTGAAGAATATAGGAGGACTCACCTTGTGAACCTCTGGGATAGTATTCAGTTTCTCAGACAATTTACTTGCAAAAGAACCATAAACACCATCATTTATGTAATATGTAAATACTGGTTCATCATCATTCCTGGTTTGCTCCACTGGAAGTAAAAAAAGAAGTTGTCTTGCATGCATGTTTTGTCATAAGTAGTCCTTTTGCAATCTAACTTAAGTCAGCTGCTTTCTCCTGACAAGGGGGTTCCATATATACTGGAATGGGAGAATTACGAGCAGAGTAATCTGTATGAGACCAAATTACAAATTCAGTTATAACATTGTGAGGCTTAATAAAATTAATACTTTGAGTAATAACCACTGCTAAGAATATAAATCCAGAGAAAACGCTTACTCTGTGATGTAATTTTTTATGTTCTAATACAGAACCTTGTAATATACCATCTGTGACACACCCAATATAGGTTTAACCTAATAAGGACACAAGAAGTGCCACATAAAGAACAGTAAGATAGACAGATAACATATGGTCAGAACCCAAAGGCATACTACAGTGCAAGAACCAGGGGATGCTCTAAATACATAAACAAATTAGTCTATCCCACCTAATAGTGGGTGATTACCTGCACTGATTTGTAACACAGAAAACAAATCCAACCCTTACCTCCAGAAGGAAGAAGTTTATCATACTCAACAGTCTTCTTTGCAATGACATTCACTGCCAGTGTAAATGCAGATGAAACATAATAGCATCCAGGCTCTGCAATCACATTAACACCAGATTCCTTAGGAAAGTAGACATCCAGCAATGGCCTGATGACATGATTAACCTAGGAAATGGAAGTCAGAGGTAAGACCAAAGATCTCAGCATGTGGATGTATCAGATACACACACACTTCCAGTCAGAACCCCAAATGCTTACTCTGGTCCTCCATTCTCTGAGACATGCCTTTACCAGAGGTCCACAATTCACAAAAACTGTAAGAAAACTGGTCATTCTGCTAAACACTCCAGACTGAGAACAACAAGTCCGAGTACTACACAGCCTCTCTTCACAACCAAAGTTCAAGCTATGGTATGCTCAATTACTACACCAATAATTTCAATGCCCATTCAGCACAACAGATAATGTAAAATTACATATGAACCCACAAGAACTGGCAAAGGGCCTTTTTGTGATCAGTTTTGAATATTTTTATATTAGAAACAGAATTAATAATGAACATTAATACTAATGTTCATATCTTAAGATAGGTATTTGAAGATTAACAGATATTTTAGATAAGTAATAAAACCACTGGAATTGAGACAAAAGCACTGACTGCTGTTAATAACTCCTCACTGTTAATAACTCCTCACTGTATCACTTTCACTGTCCTGAATTCCTGGAGTCTGTGTTTAAGACAACATAACAGTGAAAACTGGGTATCCTGTTTTATGTGCCACTTCATACTAAAGATGGCATTTAGGCCAAATCAGAGGCCAGCCAAATCAAGACCTTTAGCTTTCAGTTTTAAAGCAAAACACCAGAAGTTTCCATCCAGTAGCAACAGGGTTTATGATCCAAAGCCTGCTATGGCACCCTGGCCCAAACCAACTAAGAGTCACCAGCTGAACAACACCAGTCAAAAAAACCTTGAATTACTTTTGCTAGCATCGCTCCAGATAGCAATTTAATCTCTAACACACTTAAATCAGCAGTCACCCAGGATGAACAGGATTAAAAAGTAGTAATGATCACCTCCAAGAACTGATTACACTATCCATGATCAAGAATATAAACCCAACTAGTGGGATCTCAAGTTACAGTCTAACATGGAACTTAAACTATGTTTCAGCTGTCAAGTCAAGTTGCAGTTTGAAGGTTAAACACTTCAGTTTCTCCAAATGTAAGAGTTTCAACTTCCAGCACATGGAATACCTCTTCCAGCTGAAGTTCTGAACCTGTGAAGCCCCCACCAATATCCAGCATGTTCATCTTAAAGCCAAATTCTTCCTAAAAGGCAAGGGCAGAAGGTAAGTACATGAACAACTGTAAATGCAAAAATGTTTTGTTGCTCCTTACTGTTTTCTGGGTATTTAGGCTTTTGGAAATATTTAGCTGAGTACATCTAATGAGGGAGTAAGGGCACAGTACAGCTGCATTAAATCCAGTAGCAAAGCACTGGGATATCAATAAAGGCTGGTTACACAATTCTCTGCAAGTCTCACAGCAATATCAATTCCCATCTTGTGATTTTTGTTATATTCAGACAGTATTTGCTGAACAGGTGCTGCATTCTGACAAAAGACAGTTTTTGGATTTCACAAATTTTGTGACAAGATAACTGCAATGAATTTGCACAAAGATCAGCAAGATCCTCAATTTTATTGCCCCATGTGTTATCATCCACAGCTACAACACTGCAGTAATAAGAGTAAAGACTTGCAGTCTCATCTGTTTAGCTGACAAACTTCTCATACCACAATAGATGCCAGCAGACAATTGTTCAGTTTCAATGTAAGCTAAAAGCATCAGTTGTGTATCTACAGCACTGAGGTTTGAATATCAAAAATCCTTGACCCAAAGTGGGAAACTAAATAGCATGCAAGGCTACTGCCTGTCAATAGTATTCATTACCATAACTGGAACAAAGTCAGTTTTACCTCTACCACACATCACAAAGGAGTATTTAGTTCCTTACTAAAAGCTCCATCTTCAATGATTTATTTTGGAAAGAATGTAGTTGGTTTGTTAGTACCATTGGAATAGAATGGATCTCTACTGTAGCAATTGCATGTGTACAGATCTACTTACAGCCATGTCAAACACACACCGAGCATCAGATATAGCATGAATGTACGTTTGCAGATCCTTGCAAGAGCCTGAAACATGAAATCTGAAAGAAATAAAAAACCCAGTAAATACACCAAACCATGCAGCTTTCAGACCAAGCAAATTGTTTCACCATATAAAACAGCAACAGAAGCAATTCATTGCCAAGTGTCTCAAAACAAGTTTAAATGGTAATACAGCAACTGTGCAACGAATAAGCTCAGACACCACTGCCTTCCATTTTATTGGATTTTTACTTGAGAATTGTCTTCCTCTTAACCCTAACAATGTCCCACAATAGTCTCATCTTTGAGAAACAACAGATGTACTGAATTTTTCAGTCTTTACTATCAAAGTGGCTGTAAACTGTTCTTCATTAGGTGCCAAAGCTGCAGACCAGCACCAGTGTGTACCGCAAGCTCCTGAATTCCCTCTTGCTCTTTGTTCAAAAGATTCAAGTGCTGCCATATCCAATTATTTACTGAGGTGCTAAGCAAGCATTCCATGGGCTTCCTCAAGAGGACTATGGTCTACTGGTTCTACACAGACCATACACACACCCGAGCCACAGTGTTCTCTACTCCAAGTCTACTCCTTTAAGGAATGCCATTTTGAGGCAAAGGCCAATTTTCAAACTTACTTGCATGGATCCACATGTGGATTTTAAAATTATTTAAACAAAAATAATGCACAAGAGCCATGTGATTACTATAAAAGTTGGTCAAGATATTACACAAAGAAGAATGCTTCACAGTTGTATCTAATTTTTTAATACACTGACAGTTTATGCTTTAACATCCATTTCAAACAGATATACATCAAAACATCTGTGGTTTAAATCATCAAAATCTGGCTTAGTATTTTTTTACTGTCTTGATGACACATTTATTTGTTTGGTTGCTTTCCTCAAATAGTCATGAGTACGTGATAGATTTGTAGCTGAAGGTAGAGTAGACTTGTGCATGGCATTTTTCTCTCATACAGTAAAATATCCATCAAGCTTCCAATTAAAATACCACAGATCATTTGTAAGATCTTGGAACTCTAGAACTCCTTCCTGCCACCTGCAAGTCAAAAACTTATCTGAGTATTTTGTCTTGATATGACCAAAGAGTGACATACAACCTTAACTCTTACAAAATCTGACCCCATGTTCATCTTGTTCAAATATCCAACCTATTCCATGCTGTACTAGCACTTGTTACCATGTTTATTGCTGGAAAAATACAAATTGAGTTACCACAGAAGTTCAAGAGTACAGTTAGAGAATAGGAGAGGCTTCCAAACTTAGTTTTCATACTGACAGAAGGATTTATGATGCTTCATTTATATTGTTTTGATGTCTGTAATAGTTACTTTGTTTCATACTAGTTTGTGCTTCCAAGCAAAAGCTCATAATTCTAAATTGATGTGGTATTGTCTGTCTAAGGTTTTTGTTGATTTTTTTTCAAACCTGTAAAATAGTGTCACCAGGGAAAAATTCTATTTTACATCTGAAGTACATCATACAAATATCTGCTCAACCAGCAGAGGACAATGAAGTCACTCACTTGACACCAACTACTTGGACTCCCAGCTCCTTAGCACATTCCATGAGGTGCCTACAGTTCTTCAGGGTGGTGCCAAACTTCATGTTCATCTCCTCACCAGCAGTAATGTCTTCTGTGGCAATGTGCAGTAAGAGCCTAAGAGAAGGGGAAGATGATTGGGGCAGTTGGTTTACATCATCAGCAATGTGAAGCCTGAAGACTGTCAGAAGTGTGTTGATTATGTTGTCAGTACTCCGGCTCCATCGATGGATGAATCAAGGCAACCTAGTAATAACAATCCTGTACAGAGAAAAAACTAGCAATTAGGGGCTAAAACATGGAGCCAACAAGGACAAGGGATTTCGAAATGCAGCAAACTAAGACTCTTGTAGCAGCAAGAGTCTGTTGAGTGCTGTAATAAAAAGTAATGTTACCTTCTAATAAAGCGTAGCTCCTCATAGAATCAGTAAGACTAACAGGATTTTTCCCATCTGTGTCCTCCCCAGCCCAGAGTTTCCCTTCAGTCAGACATGTATCAGATTTAGTTAAACTCAGCATCTGGAGAACACCAGGCTGAAAGCACACCTTAGCCATATCATATAACCTCCCCTTCTGGCAAAATACAGGGACTCAGGATGAGGGGGAGGGTGGTCAGTCCATTCCCTGCCCCTTCTCCCAGGACACTGGAGAGCAGAGAGGCAGCAAGTACTGCCTCTTACACTCTTATGCAGTGAGACATCTTCCTCTCTCTGGTCAAAGCCTCGTTTTGGGTAGGTCTGGCAAACTGCTGTGCCAGTGCTGACCTTTTTCTATGTTAAAGTAACACTTGAGGGGCAAAGGCATGGCCACATCTAAACCTCTACAGACATACCCCCACCCTCCCAAATTCCAACTGCTGAACACCGAAAAAGTCACATCCCCACAAGACAAATTAATTAGACATGCAGTAAACTAAACAGAGGTGGTGTCATGACATACAGGCAGACTGGACAGAGCACATTGCACTTAACCAGGATGGGGAGTGTAAATGAGTGGGAGAAACTCTGCCCCAGAGTGAAACACCTCTTTACAACACAGGCAACAAACAGAACTCAGCCTAGCCACTACGGTTGGCCTAACATCTACCATGACTTCTACAGCTACTTTCCAAATGTTTCATGGTGTGTTTAGAATGCATTTTGTGAACAGCAAGAAGTCTTAATTCCTCTCACAGGTTGCCCTGCAATCCTTGTTAATTTATACCATTTTGTCTTGAGAAACTGATGAGCATCTCATTTCCTGCTTCTCCACTAGCCCAGAAAATTCTGTTCAAAAAAATCTGTAGTCAGACAATATTTTGTGAAGCATTTGGAAAAATGTGCTGGCTGTAGCAAAAAATTGTTACAAGTCAAACTCTTGAAAATGTAATAGAAAAATTCCAATCCATACTGTGATTTGCAACCTCATGTTAAGATTAGTCAAAAACCCTCCCTTAAAGACATTCAACATTAAATCTGTTGACAAATTGTTATAGCAGCATTTTAAGTGAGTCAAGATATTTTTCAAGCATAACTCACTAAATCTGAGTTCTAGAAATCCAGCAGGATTATTCCTCCTGGGTTTCAGCCAGTCAGAGCAGGGCTAGAGGGTGATGTGGGTTTAGAGTTTGGTTTTACTTTTTATTGTTAAGGAAGCACTGGTACTTACAACACCCTTGCCTCTACCTAAGTTCTTAGGACACCAAGAAGCTCAGCAGTTAAACTTTACATGGAAAAATCTTAAATATATAATAAATGAAAGCAATACCTAGGCATGCCTTCCTGACATTTCTCATCTTAAAAAAAAAATCCAATTATTTGAGTTGTTAAGTCTTCCAAAGGCAGAAACATCAGTTATAAAAATAGACAATTCCTCCCATTACTGAGTTTAGTGCAAAGTTACACAAATCTTTAGAAAATGAGAAGAATCAAATCTTCCTAAATATCATTTCCTCAACTAAATACGCTGACTTCATCTATGCAAACAATACAGCTCTAACAACCATACATAGGAAAAACAAGGCTATATATTGGCTTTGACTTTTTGAAACTATGCCAAGAAAGAAGAAAAAAACCCCGAGATCGATAAAAAAGCATCAACACTGAAGTGACCTGAATAAGGTATTTCTAATAAAACAAGGAAAAAAATTCTGTCAAGTAAGAGAGAGATAATATATCTAAAAAATTTAGACATCAAATTGCAGTTCTTTTGTAGAAATTGAGTTTCTTGCCCTTGGTAAACAGGAACTTCTGTAAATATTAGACAATGGGATCCTTGAAAAGAAGAGTTTATATTTTTTCTCTAGCTCATGATACTCCCTCATCCTGCCTCCCTGATTTACAATTTCTCTGATCCAAGAAAAATCTGCATCCTAATCTGCATCTTGCTGTGGATGTTATCACAGACAGGATCTTCTTAAAGAGGTTGTTAGAAACTATGGAAATAAAGCAACAAAAAGTAGCAACTCTAAAGCCACCAGTGAATAACTGGTAGAACACTAATGATGTAAGTCAGCTTTAGCATTGCCAAGGCTTTCAAGTCCATTAAGTATACCAGGGCCAGCAGTTTCAGAAAAGTTTATTTATCATACATTGCATTTTTGCACAGAAATTTCTCTCCAGTATGCAAAGCACAGACAGACTTCCATGAGGATGAAGTATAATCACCAGCAACAGCAATATTATATCTTGTAGTCTTGAACAAACAAAAAAATTCTCTCAAATAAATACCACCCCTCCTAAAAAACCCCACCCAAACCAAAAAGAGATTTTTGGGGGAAGGCACAATACTTTAATAATGACTGTTCAGAACCAAGGAATTTATAAGGGGTGTCAGCAATTCAGTTTCTCCAATGACACTCATGGAAAGCTATACCATCAATCACTGCAAAGCATTGTAACATTCACTAAGGCTCTGACTCTCTATTTCTCAAAGGCATGGCCCAAAGCTAAAGCATTCATATGTGAGGGATGTGATGTTAAATGCCAGGAGTGCCTGGCAGTTCAAGAGACCATTACACACTGGCAGCAATAAAACTGCCATATTTAACAGCCATATTATCAACTTTGATCACTTTTCTACAGAAAGCAGCTGAGCTAATACCAAAGTGACTGAACACAGAACTGGAGTCAAATTTCTCACTGTTTTAATCATGTGGAAATACCTGTTGGTGTATTTAACAGACCTGCAGAGTGTGCCCAAAGCCCAGATGGGATCCAATGCACATGGTCATTCACTGATAGCTCAGCCCTGACTTCAGCCAGAACCACTAATATCCAAACAACTCCCCCAAAGTTAACACTGAAGCCAAAAGAGAGCAGGAGGAAGATGTATTTGCAGAAGATGAAATGCCAGACTTCTGAACTTTAATCACTGAAATCTTTACATGAAGATGGCCCTAAAATAATCACTTTCTACCAAGATTTCCCCCAAACCAAGGGCCATTGTATTAGGAAGGCAAGACTCACTAGGAAAAGTGCCTCAAAAAAATTCCACCTTCAAAGAAGACAGAAGAAGAACAGATATAAGTGATTTCTCCTAAAGAAGCCATGTACTTTGCTTGCAACTCAAACCACCCAGGATACAGGCAACTTAAGTTTTCCCCACATTAAAAGCAAAACCAGAATTTTGACACTTACTTGGCATTTGGATGGTTACGTGAAATTTTCTTCAGCTCAATATCATTGTCACAAGTCATGATGTTTATCCCAGCTTTTGCTGCATACTTGATCTGAGAGGCTTGCTTGCAAGGATTTGTGTATATGATGTTTTCAGGAGAAATGCCCAGGTCTTGCACCAATGCCATTTCAGACTGAAAAACAGGAGCATAGCAGAGTTTGACCAAGTGCACTGCACCTTCTTTCCTGAATTTTTATTAGATGTGCTCTACTACCACACTAAAGAAAAAACTATCTACTGCTTCTAGGGCAGAAGTACAGATGTTTAACAGCCAGTTACAGATGAGTTCACAGTTCAAATTTTATTTATAATCATGGCGTTTAACACCGAAGAAATGAATTTAAACCAGCAGACATATGAAAGAAAACAAGGCACACAGGCAAGAAAAACTTACTTTACTGGAACATGCAAAACCAACACCAAGAGTCCCCAGAATTTCGAGTACACCTGGAGTAGAATTGCATTTTACAGGATAAAATGGCTTTATGGGTGCCATCACGTTCTGCCATTGTATGTTATTCCTTACAAGCTTCCCAAGATCACCAACATAAAATGCTTTTTTTCCAGTCTGCAAAAGGAAGAATAGGAAAATAAAGTGTCTGAAATTGTAGGTTTGCTGTCAAAACAAACAACCCAAAGTCTTAATGAATGATGTACCTTTTTTTTACCCTGCTCTTAACTTTTAGACTTGACCTTGAACAATGTTTTTCTGTTCACCTAGCAATTTGAACTAGTTAAAAAAAAAAACAAAGGGAATACCTACCACTTCAGAGATATTATGAATGCTATTGACAACATTCTGAGATTCCTGAATAAAAGATTCTACCGAAATGCCAAAGGCTGATTTTATCCAAAAATACAGATTAAGCTACACATTTCTTTCAACTTTTTGTTTTCAGACGTCTGCAGCTATTTATAGGAAGAAAATCCACTGGGATGAAAGCTTCCACAGTCTCAATGTAATCTATATCTTATGACACAAGGAATAAAATCTAATGCACTAACATTATTTTAACATCCAGCTAAGAGCTTGTTTTAGTGAAAATTTGTCTGATGGTATTTTAGTTCAGGAAGTCAAGTTTGAGACTGTTGTTCACATCTTGTGAAGAATGAAGTTCAAAAGGAATTTTAAGAACTAGATTCCATGTTAAAGCTGACACAATCAAGTACATAATCTTTAAGAAAATGCACAGACTCTTCTGGAACTGTTAAGTTCCCTCTGCACCTCTGTTACATAGTCTTTCTCAATATCAGGTCATGATGTGGTGTAGTGGAACAAAATAAAACAGATCATTCCAGATTTGTTCATAATGTGCACTCAGTAAAACTACTGTAAGTGAATGCCTTAATGTAAATCCATTAAAGATCACCACATAATAGATTATGGATCTGAATCAAGACTGTACATCAACTGTTAATTCTAGCCCTTGACTTTCACAACTGTGAAACTCTATGTGTTGTGGCTTATTTTATACACAGTCTTTATGTCTGTTTGAAAAACACAAATAGAAATTCCATCGGGTGGAAGCATACTGACCCCCTGTACGGGTCACCAGCAGGAATGGGATCTGGAGCTTTAGATCCATGGCACAGGCCTCTACCCCTTGAGCTAAAGGAGTAAATGAAAGCAGCAGGAGGCAGCTATCCTCTGTGAGCCAGCCAGTGGTTGGAGACATGACATGTTGCCAGCAGTTTACCTATTTATTTGCTAGACAGAAAAAGAATATTAGGAATCAGGATTTGGGAATCCTACACCTGAGTTCAGAAGGCCATGGAATTTAGCTATTTGCTGTACTACAGCTGACCACTTGCACATAAATATTAATTCTGATAAACCACAGGAAAAGTGAGCAACTCACAGGTATGGCACATGAATACAGGATTTGATTAATGATTTTTTTTAAACTTTGCTCTTTCTACAACTACAGACAAAAGCTACATTTCCTGCCTCCTCTTAAGAAATGAGTGAAGCCTTATTCAAAAAATGACTATTCTATACACAGAATTATTTGAGTTTCTTTCCATTGGCTGCTAAACTTCAGTAGCTTTTACACCAGTTCATCTTGAAAGACAGCACCTCATAATGTCCTTGTACCAGAGTTTCCAGTGGGGAGAAGGGTAACAGGAAGATGTATAAATATAAACCACGAGGGCCCACAGAAAATTTAAACATGGCTTTAAACTGGCTCAGTATACACATTTGTCAGAACTCTGTCGTATTTTCAGGGAAAGAACAACAAAGTTCTAACTGAATATATCCACTTGCACAATTTCAGGTGCTTGATCTAAACCCCATTGTTAATAAAATCTCTTGAAACAATGAGATGGGAACCTGCATTTAATTAAATCAGCCAGATTACTTTCCTGCTAGCCACATGCAGGAAGGTAAGAGTTGATGTCCAAACTTCCCCAACAGAATTCTGCCCAAAGCAAGAAAACAGCAAAGAAGCAGAATTAGAAGAGGAAATTATTTTGGAAGGTGAGTGAGGTTTAACTGACTGTTCCTCTGTTGCTGTCAGCTCATCAGTTCTAAAACACTCTGACCTAGTTTGAAGACTTAGGGAACAAAATCAAAAGATCTGCAAAGCAAACTTACATGAGTATGTTCATAAATACAGTTGTCAATAACATCTGCAAGAGTTGCTCCTTCATCCAACAGACCAATGGAGTAATTTGCATCCTCAAGAAATCCTTTCATCTCAGCCGTATTCCACAAAGCCGACAGTCATAAACCAAGAAACACAAGGGATGGGCTTCCAAGCCTTATATCCGGGTCCTTAAATTATGCAACAAACTGTACAAAGAAAACATGTGTCAGTGCAAAAAGAGGCACAAAGCATCCTGTGCTGCTGTTTAAAAATCAGCTTTCTACACCTGATGTCCTACCAACAGTAACACCGGTATAAAAACCACAGAGGTTTTTACTCTGCTCACCCTATGTTTGCCAAAGATATGGATAGAACAATTCTGCTGAAGCCAAGAATAAAACAGAAGGTGGGTACTTTAAATCTGATACTAACTTCCGGAAACAACAGATGCAAGGCTGTTCTTGAGAATTCCAGACTGTATGCACACTGATCTGCACTGAGTTTATGCAAACTATGAAAATACTGCAAGTGCAGCATAATTGTACAAATGCCTCAGCTCAGTTCTTCTCAAGTACAGCAGCTTAAGCAATGCCAGCATTCAAGTGTGCAACTGGAAGATTGCCTGTAATAGAACATTTCCGAACTTGCTATAGAAAACTTGTAGCTTATTGATTAAACTGTATTAACATTCTAGGGATTTTGATGCTAATTTATAACCACTGCATTTACACATTGTATCTATTAGACATTTATTTTGTTGTTTCTGTTGTTCACAGCATTACCACCTTAATTACAAAAAAGGTTAATAAAAAATGCCATTAGGCTAGAAGTAATTTTAAAAGTGATAATCTTAGTACACAGCATTATTATTAAAATAAAGTAACAGTTAGTCTAACTTTATTTGCATCTTGCTTATCCTCGGATCTTCACTACAAATTAGCTTAGTAGTTTATACAGTGTTTTCCAAAAGATGACCTGAATCAACACAGTCCAAACACTGAAAACAGTTAAATATACAGTCTTAGAATTCAGATTGACTATTTAATCACAAGTAAAAATCATCAGACAGCAGATTACCAACAGCTGACTATATATCGTCATTTGCTTTACTTGATGAATAGAACAATCTGCAGTGTACATTCCATTAGAGTTGTGGGTCTTGTTTAAAAGCAGCTTATCAGCTTACATCAACCCACTGACCACATTTTTGTTTCAACTGTCACCTTTATGATTAACAAGATTGATCAAAACCAGCTAACTTGATTCCTTCTCTAAATGAAGACCTAAGCCTTTTTTAAAATCTCTCACCAGAAGCTGCATAGTACTTCTAAAAAAAGTGATACTTGTTTTCTAAAGCCACTTGCACTTAGATTTACAATAGCAGAATTATTTTTCTAATTAAAAGTGTTTATAGAAACCACAAACACTACAGCTGAAAGCCAAAAATACTTCATTAGGACTATAAAAGTTAAGATAATTTTTGCTTCAAATCAAAACAGGCTCACAGGTATTAACTCTGTCTCATGTTTCATCCACCACCTCCATATAGTAAAAAAAAAAAAAAATTTCACAATTTGCAACACAGGTTTGGTTAATGTTGTCAACAATATGAACAAAGATACTTTGCTGTAGTTTAATATTACCACAACTAAGCAGCAGTTGCTCCTGCTTGTCATTATGCCAAATAATGGGAAAGCAGCCAGCAGGGCTTTTTATATGCTTTCTGCAGAACTCACACATGCCCTCTATGTTTGTTACAAGAGGAATTTACAGCCAGGTGAATTAACTCAGTGGAAGTAAGAATATTCAGCTCTGTTCAGAGGCTGAATGATGAAGACAAGTACACTGGGTAACAAACACTTGTTTCACACATATATAGTGAGTCCTATGATTACTTAAGGGAATCCTGAAGATCCAAAACAATCACCGAAGACCAAGATTATTATCACATAGATGTGAGGATTTAATTAGTTTTAAAAACAATGACTAGGTGGTAGACTGCAATAACCAGAAGTCTTTAGTCAGTCATATCTCAGTATAAGACTAACAGCTAATCTCCTTAAAAATTACCACCACTGAACAAAAGAAGCTTGTGAACTAGGTTTGCCTTTGAATCAGTCCAACAAACATGAACACCACAGTCATCTTCATAAAATATCCACGGTTTTCAGAGGCAGAGGACCAAAAAGGTTGAGTTATCTTTTTCACCCAGGAAAGAAATGTTGGCATAAGCATTTTCCTGAAAAACTTTTTAAGGAATTATTGTATATAAAAGGGTACTACTTAGCTGGATTTTAAAATTTGGTTGAGGTTTTCTTTTTTTTTTTTCATGCTACAAGCCACTTCCTACATTCTAAAGCATGCAGACAGTCAAGACTCCCTTCCAACCCAGATCTTCCCTACTGGAGGGTCTCAGCACACTCACTGGAACCAGTCACAGCCCTGAACAGGTTTGTAGACTCACCTGACACACAGCTAATGGCTTGTACCTTGTATTTCAAATGAAGCAGCTCAATCTAACCAATTGCACACTTCTCCTCTTTGAGTGTGGGTGTTCATCTGAGCTATAGTGGAGTAGATTTAAACTAGTTGTTTTGTACTCTTAAAAGAAAGCTTTTTTTACTTAGTTAATGACTGTGGTGTCTATAGCTTTCAGACAGATGGTGTAGAAGAACACTTTCCTCCAAAATCTGCCCCTTTAATTTTGGAGAGACTCAGTTTAAGTAAAACATGGGGGGAGGACTCTACCACCAACTCCCCAAAGCCACCACCAACAAAAAGAACAATTATCTAATAGTCTGATGAAGATTATTTCCTAAACAAGGCTTGTCTCCTGTTTATTCATCAAAAAGCATCTATGGTCAAGAGGCAGGGACCAAAACAAAGATATACTAGTACAGCCTCAATGACAAATTGCAACAAACCATAAACAATCTGATATAACCTCTCCCAGGCTGCTAAACAGTGATTGCTTTTTCTAAGCACACCCAAGACATGAAAGATTTTCCATTTAGTGTGATTAATCTAGTAGGGAAAAAAAGCTAAAATCTGTTTAACTACTGTCCAGTTTCTCCTTTTTTTAAATAAATGACATCCCTTCAGTCTTGATAGGAAGAGTACAAAGAAAAGACAAATTCATAGAAGCATTGTTACAGCACCCCTACAAGATAGTGGCTAGAGAAACATTTCTTTAAGGGGTTAATACCTTACAGTAGTATTTGGGACTCTGCTGTCATCTTATTCTGTCCTGACTGGTTCTCTCCTGAGGGGGAGGAGAATCAGTGATAAAATTTGCAGAAGGAAATCTAAAGGACAGTTTAGGACTTTTTTAATGTGTGTAAGATGAGTCAGAAATCATTAGAGTACAGAGTTCACTCCTTGCTGGAAATGCTGACTTGCTGCAAGTCATTATTTGACAGACTTGGTGTGGTAACACCACCCATTTTCACACCTGAAATGTTAGTCTGCACAATGCTCCAGGACATGTATTTTAAGTCAAACAAAAGCTGTCAAGTGGTATGAGACTTCTACATAGGCATGTAATTGCTTCCTTTGAAGTAAGCATTACATCCTCAGGCTCTTTAACACAATGACTTCCCAGATGAAGAACTCTTAGATATAAGTGTACATATTTAAACACTGCAATTACTGCAGACATCTGGAATAAAAGAAAATTAAAATTCTCTGAACAGAGTCTAAACACTTGCTTGTCACATGTAAGCATCCATAACACACACAATTTTCATTCTTTTCTTTACATTATTCAAATTATGTATTGTTTGGCCTAAGAAAAGAACTTAAAAAACCCCAAATACCTACACATTTGGTTCTTTCATTAAAAACTTCCTCTGCAAAAAAGAAGTCTCTGCAAACCAAAGAGGCTCCAAATAATGTCTTTCAACCACATCTTACTAAATAAAAGTATTTATGACATAATTATGCTGATGCAAAAATCATAAAGGGGTAAAAACACATTCTCTCATTCCCTGTAATACTAGTTCCTCAGGAGTAACAAATCAAAAAAAGAAAGATTTTGTCACTGACACTGGCAATTCAGTATAGAACAGGTATAGTAGGAAAGCAGAAACATGAGTTCTCTGTTTTCAGTGCAAGAAATACCTATTTATAATGGGAGTATCTTTAAAAAAAATATTCCAAGACACCATTTCACCAACTTGCATCACTGTAATTCAGTTACCTAAATGCAGCCACTAACTAGCTGATGGAAATGCTGAAACGGGTGTCTTTTTTTGTATTATTCAAGTTGCCTCTGCAAACTACAGAGAGTCATAAATAGGGTACCTGTCATAAATAGGGTACCTTAGGTCAGTTGCATCCTGCTCTGTTCTCTCAGCAGCATTCCACACAGTTAAGAGAGCAATGTACGAAGAAGAATTCTGCTGAAGCAAGCAAAGGGGGTAGATGCTGAAACCCCCCCCCATCCAATATCTTCTGCAGGAACAAGAACCTCCTTCTGTGTTCTTGAAGTCTGAATAAATTATTCAGACCAAATAAGCTCACAAAGCTAACAAAAGAATGATTACTCTTCTAAGTGCACATATACTTCATGGTACCAGACCAGCACTTCTTTTACAACAGTGCAAACTCTCACTTCCCTATCCTATCTTCTTACTCAGTGTTAGTATTCGACCTCTCCAGTGCCCCCTAAGACTCCCAACTCCCAGCCCTCCTGCTCCTCCCAAGTGCCCACCAGTCTCCACAAAGTCAAGAGAGCTTTCAAAGTTAGCCAGTCCAGACAGCTACTGCTTCCACTTGGCACAGACAGGGCTTGTTCATACATCAGACTTCCATTGCTAATTCCCATCATTTCTGATCAACCAGGTGTGGCAAGAAATAGAAGAGATTTTAAAGGAGCAAGACTTCAGGCCACAGTTGTCAGGCTGTTCAAGGAGTGAGAGCTTGAAAAGCAGACAGAACTAAACCCCAAGTCTTCCTCTGGCTAGTGTAACACAAGGCAAAAGTGAGATGGAGGAAACTATAAAAAGGAATTGAGTTTAATGGAAATGTAAGTACATCTTCAGACAGAAGATTTTTATTTTAGTTGCACTGGAACATTAACACCTAATATTACAGCTATATTTAAAAGCTCACTTGACCTTTTTCCCATTAAATCACTTTGCAAGTTGAACAAGACCCAAAGTACCAATTAGCTCTGTAACTTACGTCTGAGCTGCGTTTGAGGCAATGACCCGTGCTTCAGCACACCAAAACAGGTACAGATTTCCTGGCAAACACTACTGCTACCTACATCACCACTACATTCAACACTGAATGACTCTATTGTGTACAGTACATTATTGCTGAACACATAATAGAGCCAACCTCAAAATAAACACACATTATCTGAACATTCAGCTGCAAATAAAGCAAATCCAGTGGCATTTCCATTCTAGGGTAACCTATACCTTTCACTGTCACAGCACAGAAGACTACCAATTAGAGAAGGAATATGTCAAAGAAGGTGCAAGAACAGCCTTCAGCTCAAGAATAAAACCTTCTGTCACAGGCAAAATTCTCTTCAGAACAGTTTCAGAAATTAAGATGCATGTATAGTACCTTAAGATTGTATACTTTATTTGCTTCTTTCTTACAATTCTTCTGCCTTTCCTACCTTTTTACTACTTACTTTATTCCTGTTCAAGTGCAAAATGTCATGAAAGAGTTCTAGCCACATACAACAGTGAACCAAAAATTTAAACTGAACAAGAGAAGCTATTTTCTCAGCTATTTTGCATATAAAACCCATATCTAAAACATGACAGTGATTCCAGAAAATTCTCAGTGTTAACTGAATTCACTTGTATAGAGTATTCAACTACAAAGAACTAGATATATGCAGTTAGTTCAATAAGTTTCAAACAAAACAAAAAGAACATAACCTCTGGAGATAAAGCCAGAAGTCATGATAAACCGAGCTCATCCTGTTCCTCAGCAATTGCGGTATTTTCAAAGACCAAGTTTATCTACATTAAGTACCTCATTAGGAAGCATACAAACACAACGGGCATTTGGAATCTTTGTGGTCTTTAAGAAGTACCTGGCTCAGTAAGATGTACTTTACCATTTGCAAGTTCTACATTAAAAAGCATTCTATAATTTGTAGGTCCTAAGCCAAACAAAAACGCCTACAGCTAGACAGGAAAAAAGTAATGCTGTACAAATACTGTATAAAGTCAGCTTAAATGCATTTGTAATATCTGACTTAGGACTATTGTTAAAAACCACATAAAACTATTTTAAGTTAACAGAACATAAGCACACACACATTTCAGAGTTTTCTCTGAAGATCAGCTAAGTGCATTCATTTGTTCTCCATTAATACCTATTTGCCACTTCAAAATATAAAGGCATTTATAATTGGTACATATTTTCCATCCCACAGTAAATTTCACCTTCTACTTTAACCCCACTACAACTATTTGTGGAAACACATAGTAATTAGCAAATAATGGAGACAGGCATTTGGGAAGGCATACCCTTCATGATCAGCCTTAGTTACTGTTCACAATAGGAAATTTTAACTATTTCAGTATAAACTACTCTAAGAAACTACACAGTACTCAGCTAGTCATGGGTTGATGTTAACGGTCATGTAACCCAATTCATGACTTCAGAATTATCACTGAGAGACTGAAGTTATAGCATTTTATTTCAGGATTTCTGCAGCCAACAACCCTAATTCAGAAAAGTAGCTTTATTGACCAAGTTTACAGCAGAACTTTATCAGATAATTGTACTGAGAAACGTGTTAGGTGAGTAAAATCTTTAGTCGCCCCCACCATCCTGAATGGAAGTCCTATGTAATTTTGATACTCTATATCCAGACAGGTATGTTGTTTATCAAAAAGCCAGTACAAGCTGTGTTTCTGCAAGTGCATATCCTCCATACAGATGAAGAGAGACTTACATGGACAAGTTAGGAGATGGAACCCTACTATCATCAGCTAGGTTCCCAAGGTGGCTCAGCGTTGAAGTCGAACTGCTCTCTATAAAGCACTTCTCCTAAGCCCTCTGGATAGTTGTAAACTTGATCAGAGATTTTGCCCTGTAGGGAGAAAAACACAAAAATAAATTTCATAGTCAGAACAGAATAAAAGCTTTATCTCAAAACACGTAACAAATGCCTTTTCAGTAGTGCTTTTAAGGAGGCCTGCAACATCCCACCACAAAAGTTCATAATCACATCAAAGACACAGTTTTCAAGAGTTTATATAAACTATGAGCCAGAACAAGCCAGATGTACAAATAACTGCTTAAACACATGAAACTGCTTGTTTGTACTTATCTTTCACAGTCCAAATGGGAATATTTTCAAAACTAATGGCAAAGAGCTCTACTTGATCCTGCTGTAGGGTAATATGCCTTAATACTGGAATACTCTCCCAGAAGTGTTTTTAACCCTGTAACCACTGCATTCTTCCCCTCCCCACTTCCTTTCTATTTTAGAATTCCCTTGCCACGTTCCTTCTCCCTCTGCTGTGAATGAATACGGCATGTGGGTGAAAAAGCTATGTGGGTGAAAAATAGTGCTTTATATAGTGAAACTGAACACCACACAGACAAATCCAGAAATGAGCAAGACAGGAAAAACAAAGAAACTTATGCTTGCCCTCAGGAATGAGGAACATTTCAGCTGGCCCTTAAAGGCTATTATATACATCACCAAAGCAGCATTTTAAAATATAAGGCTAGCTTACTCAAGGTAAAGCAATCACATAAACCAGTACAATGAACATAAAAGCAGTCAAGGAAGCATTTATCAGCCCTGTTGAGAAGTTATTTCTCCTAAAAGCAACAATAATTTTCATGAAATTAAATACACTACCAAACTGGTCACACGTAAACCCAAAATACAACTAAGTTTCTACAAATTCACTGTGATATATGGTATGAAACACAGAATGTACCAATCTATTGTAAAAATAATCCTTTGCTACTTCCATTATTTAAGCAATACTACATGAGCTGCCTGCAAAAGTCTGACTTCTGGGAATCACCCAACAGAAAAGATCATCTTCACAGTCATGTTTGTTAAACTCCTGAAATGTCCTTTTCCACTTATTCTTGCTATTGGAAAACTAAACTAGTACACTCTATGAAGTGCTGCATAACACACAGAGGTAGTGCAGCTTCAGGGTAACTGTTTCACAGCAACTCCCACAGAGCAATCCCTGCAGCTTTACCACATAAATTAGCATTTACTAGCATGCGACATTAAAAACAAACCTCAGTGCTTCAAATTTGAGATATTACAGCATTTTACCGGTTAGAATTAATGTATATGTATTATATTTCACCTTATCATTTTCTTTCACTAAAGCAAGAAGTCAGTAACATTGTTGTGTGTAAAACTGCACACAACAGCTTTACAAAAGGAAGGCGATGCCATCTTTTAAAATTAACTAGTAGTTACACTATTTCCTACTGCTGTTCTGATTATACTCAAGACTTCATACAAATTTTCCAGTGATAGGAATTACATTTACCTTCCCAGCCAAACAAGTCATTAAACACAAGTGCTTCCTAGGGAAAGCACATGGCCTTCAGTGCAAAACAAAATCTAATGCTTCAGCCAAATATTACCTGAAGTATTATGCTAATAAATATTCTCATATGTCCCATGGAGAAAAGTTTACAGTGAAAGTTCCTGTGGAGCAGGAATGAAGCCTGATAATTTTCTGTAGAAACAGTCAACTTTGAGCTCTGCTGAGTTCTGTTTTTAAGAACTTCTTTTAAATGAGAATTATTTATCCAAAGGATCTACATAAACATACAAAATAGTCTGACTGCTGTCTTTTGTGCAGCTTTGCCACTTCTAAACATTCAGAGGAAAATGCTACAATTTGAGCCTTTCCAACCACAGTCATTTCGGTCTACTTTAACCAGCAGAAAGAAGGATTTTGCTGTAGAGTGGCAGAGCTGGGCTACCACTTTAAGTAGAAGTCTATTAGATGTCCATAACCTATATGGGCAAACCTGATTTTCCAAAATTTGCATATATTATCCACCACAAGGAAGCATTCCTTGTTTAAGGGTTTTAAAGTAGGTATAAAAATATTCTTTCCTAACCAGCAAGCTTTGAGTTGTGGGAATAGTCAGCAAGATAGTTCTGCCTTTTAATATTCAAGTGACATCTACATACATATGTTTATCTATCATCTGCTGGCATACTCTACTAGCAGGTTCCTGAATGTTGATTACAGCTCAAGCAACATCCGTCAACTCACCTGAGGACCCAACTCACCCCACAGCTGTCCACGGCACATAGTTCTGTCACCTGCATCCCTGCAGCAAGCCCTAGAAGTGCCCAGCAGGGCTGGGCTTTTTCCAGTTCGCTGGCCCCCCTCACCTCCCCATGTATAATGCAAACAGGCCTACAAAACCAGGCATTAAGCCATTTTCTTAAAAAAAAACAAAAAACAAAAAACAAAAACAAACAAACAAAACCCCCCCCAAAAAACAACAACAAAAAAAACCAAACCACAAAACCACTGTATCTGCTTCTGAGAAGAGACCCTTTAGTGGCCTGAGCTAAAGTATCCATTAACCAAACCCTAAAAATCTAGAATTATAAATGACCCTGCACATTTACACCAAGTGACAGACTCAGAGGCACAAAAGTTACTCTGGTTAACAGTAAAACCTAGGTATTTTTGAGTTACAGTAAACCTCTTCCAGATCAGAAGAGGACACTGTAGCAAAGGGGACCCCTGTGGGGGAGCAGCTCCTGAAGGAAGCACAAGTCTCTGAGGAGTCCTCCCATGAACAATACGCTCTTGCTCCTGTGCTGCATCAACAGTATTTAGAGCTGAAATTCACCATTATAGCCAAATTAGCACTACATGATTAAGCCTTATTTTCAGGAAGGGACAGTCGTAATTCTCTTCCAAAGCACTCTGTCTCCCGTTTAATTTGGAGACATGGAATCATTTCCAGCAGCACTGCTGCAATCACACCTGCACCAGCCTTCCAGGAAGCAGAGAGGCACAAGCTGCGGGTCCAGGGGCGGGCTGCAGTGCTGAAAGGCAGTAATCCTGCCTCCAGTAAAACTGTGCCCACAGGAGAAACATTCCCACAGCTGTTCACCGCCAAACAACACCCTCCCCCTCCCAAAGACCCTCCTTTTTCTGGGGTTTAACAGCCTTCCTCGGAGCTCAATGCCCAGCGGGAGGGATGGGGGAGAGCAAGCCGGCTGGCTGCCTGCCGGGGAGGCAGGGAAGGGAGCTCACCACAGCTAGAGGCACACGGGGAAGGGGCTGCCTTGTCACAGGCATCAGCCACAGCGGCAGCAGCATTGTTCACACGGTGACAGGAAGGAAAGAACTAGACTGGACCAGTCCAGACTGGAACAAACCCCTCCTACCATCACCATTATTCACACACAACCCCCATCTCTCCCCCCCAGCACCACTGCCTCCTACGTTTATCCAAGGAAGAATAGTGGGCAAGTGCAGTGTCCTCAGAGACAAAAATCTGGCAGCCAAAGAGGGCAGAAGAAGTGGGGCAGGACTACCCCCCAACCCACTTGCACACAAGAGACCCAATCACGTATCTGACACGATGGCAGGTAGATCCCCTCTTTTATTATTACTTTGGATTTCACACCATGTTTTCATTCAAGGTGGCTATAACCGACTGGGACTACACAATGGTATCCCTGTCAGCCACCGGAGACTGCTGCAGAGGTCTGAAACGCAGTGCTTCTCCTGCCTACGGGCACAAAGCAGCTGTGCAGGATTCTGTACTGCAGAAGATGCACTTCAGAAAAGCTCAAAAGGTTTAAGCTCAATTTCTTCCCCCTTCACCACAACCAGGTAACCCCCAGCACACACAGGCAACTTCACGGGCTCAGACTGATGACTAGGAAAGACCTACAGTGCTGTCTAGTACCCAGCCATAACAGCATCCTCTTCAGCCTCACCATGATCCTGCACTTGCACCATCCCATGGCATGGGCCCACTCACTCATCATGCTTTCAGCTCCCCTACCACCAGGAACAGGCATCTCTACTGATCTCTCACCACTGTAACTCTGCTGACCTCCTACCAAACAGGGAACGGCACTGCAGCCAACACACACACACTCTGGACACCTCAGCATTCAGGTGCATGCACTTTTCACACACAGATTCAGCTGGCAGCTGAGCAGGAACCAGACTCTCTTCTCCATACTTTCCAAAAGCTCCTAGTACATCAGTGGCCAAATGGACCACAACACTTCGGCAGAGGCAGCCAAGCCAAGAAGGTTGAGCTCAACCAAGAGACCGCCCAAAGGTGCCTTCGGCGGCACCAAACCTGATACTGCTACACTAGGGGTCTGACCAAGGGGAGGGGTAAAGGGTGCGCCGTGAGATGACCAGCGAACTGCTCCCTGGCAAAGGGAGGGGACTGCTAGCGGGAGGAAGGGCTCCTCTCCACACGCCGGGTGACCGCACGGCCCTTCTGCGTGAAGGCAGTCCCGGAAAGCGTCACTTGTGCAATGCCCTTACAACTCCTGCGTTGCTCTGACAGCCCGCGCTTCCACCCTGCTCCTCGGCGTGGCCCTTGCTCACTGTGCCGAGTGGGACAGGTGAGGAGGCCTCGTGCTGGCGCAGCTCAGGTGAGGGGAAAAGTGGAGCATGGCAGCGGGAGCCCGGATGGATAATCACGCTCACAGAAGCACAACATGGCCCCTGAGAAGCAGGCGAGGAAACGCCGCGGCCATGCCACCAGCACTTCTCCACTTCTCCAGCCTCTGCCCCCGTCAGGCTGCCCACCGCCGAAGCCTGTCACACACGGCTGCTCCCGGGGGCTCGGGGAGCCTACAGCGTGTGGGTCATACGTGGAAAGGGACCCCGCAGCACCCGCACCGCAGCCTGTGCTCCCAGCCCAGGCAGCTGCCACAGGGCACTGGGCAGCCCCTCTCCCTGCGGGATCCAGGCGAAGACGCCCCTCGCCCCCGCTCCCAGGCAGGGGCACCCTGCGAGGGGCGGC
>VXBR01004973.1:191119-257227 GCA_013400215.1 Cisticola juncidis | reverse complement strand
CGCCGCGGCGGCCGGGGCGCGCTGGGCCACGGGAGTGAGGCGGATGTCCCCGGCGGGCTGGGGTGTGTCCCCGGCGGGCTGGGGTATGTCCTCGCCCGGCTGGGGTGTGTTCTCGCCGGGCTGGGGTGTGTCCCCGGCGGGCACCCCGCCCTGCAGCACCGAGGGTGCAGGAGCGGCCAAGTCTTTGGTTAGTTCCTGATACAAGCCATGGCAGGGACACCATCAGCATCTCCCCGGGATCCCGGGCAGGTGGTTACCGTACGTGTTGTCACACGGTATCTGGGATCTGTGCTTCTGTCATGGCTTCCACTAACCCGAGATCTATTCTGTGTCAGTACGGCTTTGAGCAGGTGGCAAAAGAACCCAGGGTTTAATGGTCAGCCAGAAGCCTCTTTCAGCGAGTTAATAACACCCTGACAGCTCGCCCTGATTCCCTGGGCATTGATAAGCTGCTCATAATGCTCACCAGAGGAAACTAATTACACTGCATAACTGGCAGCCTCAGTCTCCCAGCAATTTCAGGCCTTCAAAATCCTGTAAGTAAATACATGAATGGATTTAGCTGACCCATATAATTCACAGAGTTTCACTGAAACTCTGGGACACCTTCAGCACACCTCAAAGCCTTAAGTTCTTTTTTAACACCCTTATGAGGGAGCGTTGCTCAGCTGCAAGTGGAAAAGAGCCACTCAGAGATGAGATGCCTCAGTTGAAAGTCCCAAAACTGTTTCACAGTGGAACTGTGGATGAACCCTGATCAGCCTGGCCCTGCCACATCAATTTTACTAAACCACACAGGGCTGCTTTTTAAAAAAATCATTCAAGCAATCACAATTCTTTCCAGACACTAAAATATGTAGTTTTGCAGTTCACCGAAACCTACCAAAAGATATACTTGTTCTGGAAAGTACTTCTTCCTCTCAGGGCACATTTATTTTCTTTTTAAAAGGTATGTTAGTACAGCTAGCATTTTTTTCCAAAGCAAATTTCAGTTTGTTTAGTTTTATAGCAGAGAGAATTTAGAAAAGGAGTGAATAGATACACACCTGTCATCTCTTCAGAAAAAGAATGGGACTGAGGTTCCACAGCACACAGAGATGGAGTTTGTTTACTCTTCTCATCTGTTACCTCGTTCTTTTTTGCAAATAATTTTAAATGAGGAGAAAGTGAACTGAGAAATATGTGCAGTCTCATTATTATGTCTCCTTTTTCATAACAGCATTAGTAGGTTATTGATGAAGTTAGTAAAAGCAGGCACATTGATTAGGAAGTCAGAACACCTCTTACATACACTTGCAACAAACCCTGTACTGAAAACCAAAAATTCAAGTTGCTGTTTTTTCAAGTATGTTCTGTGTAATACCTTTCATCAGTGACTTACCTGTATTTTGAGTCACCATTCCAGAAGGCAAGTGCAGGAGGAGGGATCAGATTATATTAAAACCAAAACAAAGTCAACCCCCCAAACAAACAAACAAACAAACAAACACAAACTAGCAAAAACGAACTAGCAAAAAACCCAAACCAAAAAAAGCTATAGAAAAATAGGAAGAGAAATTTGGGCAGAGCTTGGTTATGGCACAGTAACTGTGAATCATTAACAGGCAAAGAAAGGAGGAAGGGATAGGGGGAAGGACAAAGGTTATAGTGATATATAAAAAACAGCAATCCAGAAAGCTGTATTCATTAGGAAGGTAGACTTTTCAAAACATATCTTTGGATGGGATATAAACTAGGAAAAGGACTTAACTAGCTTGGAGATGTTACTATGCATTTTATATATAGAGGTCTCCTGTTCAAAACACTTAAAGATATCCCAGTGGTATATGAGTTATACCACTGGCACGTGTTACTGCCACATTCATCTTCCCAGGAGAGTTTTTGTTTTGGTAGGTAGGGGATGTTTTTAATATTCTTATCGGGAGTAAGAAAACAGATGGACTATTTAAGAGGAGTGCATAGTCACGTAGGACAGGAAAAAGAACTTCAGTTTGATATGCAATTAATTGGGGGATCTGTCAACTATTTTAGAAATGCATGGAGGGAAGGAGGATTTCCTGCTCGTAAAGGAAGCAGTGCTTGAAAACAGAAACATAAACTTCATCCTCTCACATCTACTGGAAAAAGAAGAGTGGCATACTATTAGAGAGAGTACAAGACTGAACTGTGTAGTCACTTTATACAAAATGGGAAAAAATGATGGATGAATGCTTTATACAGTGTTTCTACTACCACAGGTGATATTAATGCAGAACTAGAAAACTGATGCCACAGCTCAATGTGTGTGTATATATATATATACACACACATACACATACACATACACATACATATACATTTACATTTCAGCAGTCCTGTTTTGTCTGGAGTGGCAAAATATAAAGAAAGCTTACATAAAATTTCCTTCTGCCTCCTTTCTCTGCATTCAGTTTTAATATTGGATTCTTAATATTGTATGGCTCCATATCCACATTTCAAAGATTAGCAGAGTAAAAATTTACATTTTCTGCTCCAAAGATAGAAAGTCAGCAAAGCATAAAATGCATATCCAGCTCTGAATTCCCTTTACTTTCATCTGTGAGGCACTTCAACCACATTTTGGGGTGGTTTTTTGTTTGTTTGTTTGTTTTTTGGTTTTTTGTTTTGTTTTGTTGGGGGTTTTTTTGGTTTGTTTTTTTTTTTTTTGGTTTGGGTTTTTTTTTTGTTTTTTTTTTTCCTCCATGCTTTTTTTTCAGTATAGTTCACAGTTGGATGTAGGCAAAATCAGGTGTTATCCCTATGACGCAGATAAGCCAGAGCAGGAAAGACATCCTTCCCCACCTCATCTTTTGGAGAGCAAAAAATACTCACTAATGAGGCAACCCAGTGGCCAGGAGCTCCAGGCCGGTTTGGACAGATGTCTGAGGGCTGCACAGCCTGATGACCTTCTCTGCTAATCCCAAGTATTTCCTTCTCTTAAGGATGTCTTCCTAAGGGCTCTTTTCTCTTCTGGTTCTCCCATTTCCTCTCCCTTTTGGATGCACCCTCAATCACCACTCATCGGCAGCAGGGTTGGATTCCACTCCTGCAGTGAGAGAATGAGATTATTTCCTCCTCCATCTCCTCTTCCTCTTCCCCCACTGCTGCCAACTCCTGCAGCAGTCAGTGCTTTTTCTTAAAGCCTCAGGTGCAGGAATTATGTGATTATGCAGGAATTTCATCTTCCATTGAGAATAAAATGTTCCTAGCTACTGCAAACTCAGTGCATCCGAGGACAAATATAAATAATGGTCCACCTTCCAATGTAGGGAAAAGGTTGCTTCAATTTCTGAATGCTTGGACTTGAGAGTATGTTCCCCATTCCATCTTCTTTTACATGTAGTGGCACTTGGTATAGCTCACACTGGGTATAGCTAAAAATCTATAGCCATCCAGCTGGAACACTCAGCTCTTTGGGTGGGAGGAAAGAATCAGTCCAAAATACATTTTTGTATGAGCTGCTCAGGGCAGAAACGCCTGTGCAAAGGGAAGAGGCACGAGAAAAGAAAATGAGGGCTATGATAGCTCTGGATCCCTCATACCAAAAATGACATAGAAATACTACAATTCCAGTAGGCCCTCTTTTTAGTAAAATAACCTGTATAAATAGGAACTTGTAGTAGTATTAATTGATACTCTGATCTTCAGACTTTTTTTATTGCTGCATACTTTGGAGCTATCACTGTTCCAGCCAGTTGACAGAAATGCTGATAACCAGCTGGAGGATGATTCATAATTATTAAAAGCTCAGAGGTAATGGGAGGAAAGACATCTCTGCCTTAACTCACAGGGACAGTCACCCTTCACCTATATTTACTGGCTATTTTTCTGGATCAAAACAACTGGGGCAAAAAATAAAGTTTCACCTTTCTTGGTTTCAGAATAGTGTAGTTTCTATGGAGAGTAGTTACAGAATAGATCTCAAATTCACACCAAGTAGTTTACACAAAGTTAATGGAAACTTCGGCTCAAAGCACTACATAAAGTCATCACAATTAAGTAAAATTAAATTTGGGTTGTTTTACAAAGTCAGAGAAAAAGAGGGAAAGAGCAAGAGACAAGTCAGTCTCAGTTTAGGAGTATTCAGTGATTTACCATAGGCTGATTGTAGTTTAATGCTAGAATAATGTCAGCTCCAAAAAATCTAGACTGGATGGGCAGAAACTAAGAGAAAAGAATCAGCCAGCAACCAAGTATCATACCACTGCTCACTCACTTCCTCACCAGTGGGATTGGGAGAGAATTGGAAGGGTAAAAGCTTAAGAACTCCTGGGTTGAGACAAAGACAAAAGCAAAAGGTAAAGCAAAAACCACTCACACAAGCAAAGCAAAACAAGAAAAGAATGAATCACTGCTTCCCAGGGGCAGGCAGGTGTTCAGCCATGTCCAGGACAGCAAGACTCCATCAGATGTAACTGTTACTTGGGAAGACAAATGTTGTCACTCCAAATGTGCCCCCCTCCCTCTTTCTTCTCCCCCTTTTTTACTGAGCATGATATCATGTGGTCTGGACTATCGCTTTGGTCAGTTTGGATCACCTGTCCTGGCTGTGTCTTCTCTCAATCTCCCATGCACCCCAAGCCTCCTGCCAGCATGACAGCATGAAAAGCAGAAAAGCCCTTGGCTCTGTGTAAGCACTGCTCAGCAATAACAAAAATATCACTATATTTGCAGCCCTGTGTTCAGTAGAAATCCAAATCATAGCCCCATATCAGCCACAGTGAAGAAAACCAACTCTACACTAGCCAAAACCAGCACAATCCAAGCTACTAAATAAGGACTATTTAAGAGAATATTCAACTGTGAGCATTAGTTGAGAGTCTATCCACCTGCATGCCTACTCCACATTAACTGGTAAAGAACATACGAAAGTTTTAAGTATCTGCAACATGATACAGACTTTTTACTTTGGGAAATGTGCCCAAGTTGAGATCAGGTTAGAAATTACTTGGGTTCATTGTGTGATGGATTTTGAGCTGTGTATTAATCACACCCATGCCAGTTTTTGTTATCCAGGTGCAATGGATCATCACTACCACCTGAAGGATCAGCGGGACACCAAAGGTTATGGCTCTGTGGAATTTATAATTTCTCATTGCAAATATCTCTGAATTGGAGAAGTGGCATGGGGTCCCCCTGTGTGGATAAACAGGCGGTGCTGGTTCCTAGAAGAGTGAACCGGTCAGCAGCAATAAATCTACTTTAAAACACAACAGTCCAAACACTAAAACAGGATGAAGTGGTCTGTGAACCATGCAAGGAGGTTAAAAGTATGCATATCATGTGCTGTGACTGATGGTTTCTGAATGGGGGATTCTTTCTTATTAAGTTTTTTTTTTTTGAATGAATACTCTCTCTGTTGTCATTGGTTGCATTTGCAAGAAGTTTTTGTTCCCAGATGTTTATTCTCAGCCCTGTACTTCTTGTGTAAGTAGTCTTCCTCAAATGTGATGCTAGCTTTATGCAATGATTAAGAGTTTTTTCAGGCTGCTTGGCTTGCTAGTTGTTCTTGACAGTGATGTTTCAGCTTTCTGAACATGCACATGTTCGTCTCATGACTTCTGGTAACAGCATCCCCTGATAGTCTCCAGTTTTGCTGAGCTTCCCCAGGCTGCTTGGGCATTTTGTCAAGAGTGAAGACTCACAGCCTTCAAAAGAAAGATTTCCAGCTAACCCCTGGAGAACCACTTTCTACAGTGTCTTTCATCACCCTCCCAGCTCTGAGAGGTGGCGATGATCTCCCCCTTGTCATGCAAGAGCAGCAAGAAGGGAAGTGGTCTCTTGAGATTGCACTCCAGTGCCATCGGAGATGCCTCCAAACTTGGGCCTGCTTCTTCTCTCTCACTGACAATGTTGTCTCACACATTCTGGGGCTGAGAGAACCACAAGTCAAGGCAGAAGCCTTTCCCACTGACATGAAAGAAGCAGGACTGTCATACAAAACTCTAGCAAACTCCTCTGCTACTTTAAAAGCAAATAACAACACATTTGAAAAGCAAAATTGACCTATTTAATATAAATCCCATGAATCTTGTTTATTTTGCTTGCATGATTAGAGTTGTTATGTTAGCAGGAAGAAGATGAGCAGCATGTAGCAATATTCACATCTCTTTGCATCTGAATTTTCTGTAAATATATTTTTTTCTCTGGGAAACTGAAGGCTTTAAAAAAAAAAATAATTATTTTTTCTTCCACATAAAAACCCCAGAAAAACTACAAATGATAGGTTGGCAATAGTGACCAGCATGGAATAGTTACCTCTTTAACACAGTTCAGAGATCCAGAAGGATCTGTCACATCTGTGTCACCTGCATACAGAAAGGAACAGGCTGTGGACATGTGGATTTGGTTGTCAGACCACTCCAGGAGTGATGCTGCTTGTACTCAGGACCTTCAAACAAGTTGTTTGCCAACATGCTTTTGAGTCCCTAATTGTACTCAACCAAATTTGATCTTCACCTCGAGAAACTGTGTCCATGTACGTTCTACTCTTTCTTTGTAGGGCCAGGGCCTTAACACGAAGATTTGTAGCTTGCAATTTGTCCCAGCCTCAGTCTTTCTGTGGTCCTCAAAAACAATGAAGGAAACCCCTTTTTTAATTTTGTTGCCATCAAGATCCCTGATCTTGTTCAGGACTGGAGACATCCTTGGCTCGAGAATGTGGAGCTATGTCTGGCTCAGATACATTGTTGGAGGTGAAACAGTAGCTAGAGATATCATCTGCTCAGGGTGGTGTGCCAGTGCTGTCCCCCGGCTTCCCTATTTCCAGCCAGATTTGCAGAAGCAACAGGAAAGTTAGCAAAGCAAGGCTGGGCTATTTTTATTACACTCCATTTCCTTGCAGCTGGTCAAAGTACTCAGTACCTTCCAAATCTGACCAGATACAAATGCAAGTGAAAACTGAACTTGAAGTGAGCAGTGGACAAGCCTGGAGCAGTGTCTTGTGTTTGATGCCCTTTGTCCTGCCCTGTTTCATCAGCAAGAGTAAACAGCCTTCTGTGCACACTCAAACCATAGGACGTAAATGCAAAGCCAGAAGATCTCACCCTTTTTTAACATCCTCCAAACCCCAGGGCAAGACCCCAAGGAGGACATTATGCAGGGCAATAGGATTGTGCCAGTCAGGGAGCTCCAGGACAGCAGGGGCTGCAGCCAGGGCTCCACTGGGTGGCTTCAGAGCAGGAACACCAAAGGGCAAAGGAGTGATGAGCTGAGCTGAGCTGAGCTGAGCTGAGCCTTCAGCCCTGGGCAGTCCTCAGGGGTCCTGGCCCTCTCCCCCATGGTGTTCTGCCATGACTGTACCTGTCCTGTTTATCTCCCTGCAGAGAGCTCCCAGGCCAGGGGACTGCAGACTGCCCAGCCCTGCAAGCTCAGCTGCTGCAAGGAGCAGGGAGATGGTCTGATTTAAGGAGCCATGACTCGTACCAGTACTCATGTCACTCAGGCCACACACTGCAGTGGCCTTTTTCTGCATACTTACTCTGCATCTGCTCATAAAAAATACTCTGCATCTGCTCATAAAAAATACCACTTCAACTAGACTTGGGCCATTAGCTTTGCTTGATGCTCTTAGACTGGCATTTATTTCTTTATTAGATACAGTTTTCCAAAGGGGCAGATAATTGCTGTTCCATCTTGAAATTAAAACAAACAAAAAAGACTTTCTTGTCATGTATCACTTTGATGCATGATTTAGCATTCGTTTCCTCTCTTCTCTCCTGATGGGAAATGTGGGGCAGAGACCCAAGACAGCATCTGGGAAGCTGCTGTACTCCCATGGCTGAGCTGGATCATCAGCTCAGGTGCCAAAGGAGCTGGAAGGAGAGAGATGGCTGCCCCCATGTCATCCATTGTGGCAGGGAAAAAATGCCCAAGGCAATGTGTATTTAAGGTTACCATCTCCCAGAGATCCCTTTACCCAAAACATCTCAGTATATTGATAGCTATGGAGCAGGGCTTTGGGCTTGGCTTTATTGTGAGAACCAAAGGCATGCTTACCATTTTCTGTAATAGCAGTGGAGTTTAAATGAATGATTATAATAATAACTACAGAGTGTGTTTCTGAGGTTTTACTACACGTAAACACAATCATGAGTGTAATCAGTGTCAATGACTTCCATTTAATTCTCAGACAAAGTTTGCTTTTAAATACCACACCAGATTTGACACGGTCAATGATAAATGGAATGCAATTAGTTCTACTATTTGCTTTGATGATATGCTAAATTATTTCTTACAACAGACCATTTATTATCCAAAGCTAATGGTTACACTCTTGCATTTAACAAGTCTAATGTATCTTAAACCGTGGCAAACTGATAAGTTTCAAAATTAGATACTAAAGGCTAGAAATAAGTGATTCCATGAATGAGTTTCATCAAATAAATCCTTGTCAATGCTCAAGTCATAAAATTCTAAATTGGAAGAGTTTTGTATATATTTCTCATAATTGCACAAGTAAAAAGATAATTATGCTGCCTCTTAGTGATTTGCAGATAGTTAATGGATAACTAATCTTAACGAAAATGTTCAAATTTAAATATTCTTATGGCATTTTTAACATAATGCATCTTCTAATTGTTAACAAGACAATGATTATGTTTTCCCCTCTAGAAATTTATTATTAATTTACTGTGATAATTGAAAAATCAACAAAGAGAGTGTAGTACTTTAGAAGACAAAAGTAATTTCCTAATTTTTCGCTTTGTGTTTGTTTTGCATGGCCTGTTTTTGGTAGCAGGGGGCCACAGAGGTGGCTTCTGTGAGAAGCTGCTGGAAGCTTCCACCATGTCCAGCAGAGCCAATCCCATGCCAGTGGGCATGCTGCTGGCCAAGGCTGGGCTGGGCCAATTAGAAATGATGGTAATGCCTCTGTGATAGCAGATTTAAGAAGAAATCAAAACGAAGGTGTGGGGCACAGTTCTAATTTCAGCAGAGAGGAGGAGGAGGAGATGAGAACATGTGAGGGGAAACCACATGGAGACACCAAGGTCAGTGGAGAAGGAGGTCAGGAAGTACTCCAGGCGCTGGAGCTGAGATTTCTCTGCAGGGTGTGGTGAGACCATGGCAGAGCAGCTGTGCCCCTGCAGCCCATGGATCCATGAGGGATGCAGAGATCCACCCACAGCCCGTGGGGGAGGTGCCCACTGGAGTGGGTGGATGCCTGGAGGAGGCTGTGGGAGACCCAAATGGAGATGGAGGGCCTGGGTTCCATGCTGGAGCCGCCTGTCCTTGAAAGGCTGCACCCTGTAGAAGAGTGACCGATGCCACAGAAATTTTAAGAGGACTGTGTGCTTGTAGGAGGAACTCACGTTGCAGCAGTTTTGGGAGGGCTGCTGCTGCTCATGAGAGTGGATCCATGTTGGAGAAGTTCATGGAGAGCTGTCACCTGTGGGAAGCAACCCCACGGTCTCACAGGAGAACAACTTTTCTCCCTGAGGAGAGAAGAAAACCTCAGGTGATGAATTGATCAAAACCCCCATGCCCTATCTCCTTGCTCTGTCAGTGGGAAGGAGGGAAGTGTTGGGGAAAGAAAAGAGGTTTTTAAGGGCATGTTTTACTTGTCATTATCCTCCTCTGATTTTGTTAGTAATAAACTCATTCTGTATCTCTGTGCTGAGTCTGTTTTGCTCTTGGAGCATTTTCTCCCAGTCCTTATCTCAACTCATAAACTCATTGTTAAATTTTCCTCTTTTCTGTCCAGCTGTAGCAGGGGAGGGTGAGTGAGCAGCTTTTGTGGGTGCCTGGCATCTGGTCAGTGTCAAACCACAACACACTTATATTCAAATTTCCTCCTGTCATCAAAAAGCAGGTCTGTCCCATCTTGATTTATTTTATTCAAAATTTCAAAATAGTGCAAGCAGCAAATTCTGGTCGTTGTTAGAGAAAAATCTTTCATAATATGATGGGTTACAGAAATGGGTAATTAATTCCTCCTTCTGTGGTTACCTTAATGACAGCAAGCCAGGCCTACAGCAGGTTGATTTTCCCCAGTCATCCTGCACACACTTGTCTGCCCCTTCCCAAACACCCCCTGCTCTCCCTGTTCTTCCTTCCCTCCTTCCACCCGCACCTGGCTGCAGCCCCTCCAGGCACATCCCTAAATCTTACACTCTTCTGCCATTTCCCTAATGTTCTTCTATTTATCTAATTTCTCAGAGATTTTTTTCTCACTCTAGCACCTTCTCCCATTTTCTGAGCTCCATGTCTTCTTGCTCCTTGTGTGCAGGGGTTATTCTTCTCAACAGTTCAATCCTCCTGAAGATGATAGGAGGAGTTGACACTAGGCATGAAGGAAACTTAGAAAATATACCAATGTTTCATGATGAACACTTAAAAACATCACAGATATCATACTGGTCTCAGTAAAATCTTAAAAATTAGCAACCATGGATTGCCTGCCCCTTCTACATTTCATGTAGAAATGAAAAGACCATCTTAATGTTTTTCCTTAGGAGAAAAAAATCCAAATACTCCTTCCAATTTTGCTGTTCATACAATAAATCTGTTCATTTTGAATAAAAACAGCTGCAACAGGGAGATTTGACTTGGCAAATTCCACTTGCAGGACCACAGCTAATACACTGCTGTGCTTGGTAACATTTAAGTCTCTGCTTAATTATTTTCTTTGTAAACTGTCTGGTCTCTAAATTCTGATCAGAAGTATATTCCCATCATCTAGATGACATCCTGTCTCCTGCCAACATTTTGGCTGGGATAACATTTCCCTTGAGGTTCTCTGTCTAGATAAAAGAGACCTCCACAAATTCTGCATGACTGGCCCAGGGCTGTCTGAGGCTGCAAGCTCTGCTTAACTCTGCCCCTGCACTCCACGGTATGTATTCATCACTTCTGCACTAATCTTAGCAAGATTCATAAAGATTTTTGACAGATGATACATACCTTCTAAACTTTGGTTTTCCAACAGAAATATCAAAAAGGCAGAGAACTGCTTCTTTTCAGTTTGAGGAAAGCTGCAGACACCAATAGTTTATCGTTACAGCAAAAGCAGTCCATCATAAATGCTATGCCTTCCACTCAGCTTCAGTTGGGTACAGCTCTGTGATTTTAGCACTACAAAGTCTCTCATCTTTCTCTAGGGAGTCATGTTAAAATGACCCACCTGAAGAAAGTGTCTTCAGCTTTTTTTTCCAAGTAGAGAAGGATTTATTTAGCAAATAGAGTCCTATTCTTTTGGAGTGTGGGCACTGGGTAATACCCATTCTGCTCATCATTTTTTTCGGCAGCCTAGTGGCTGCTTGCACTGAGATGAAATATCAGCAGGAGCTCAGTGATCATCTGCTCTGTTTAGCCAAACAGCACTGGCTTGGACCAGCCTCAGCATACACTGTTTTCTCCCTGGCCTGTCCTAGGCAGGCTATTGGGGGCAAGAGGTTATAGGAGACATGGAGGGAACCTGGGGCTGCAGAGAAGGAGGGAGACAAGAATGGGATGAGGTGAGATAGGATTTCTGCACAAAACATAGGAAGCAGACACATACTGCTGCTGTCCATGGGGAAAATGGTCTCCTCCTGCCACACCTTAGATGAGCTTCTATGGGACAGTGACACCACAAAGCCATGCAGTTCATGTACCATTACCATTCGCCAGAGCCCCATAGAGGAGATCTAAATCATGTGTTCACATGGCACGCTTAACGACCCCATGAGTGAAGTATAAACTAAAGGTAATAATAAATAGCTGCAGTGAAATCCCTCAGGACATTGATGGGAAAGCAGCAGCTCTGCTTCCTGCACGGCAGGCACTGATCTCCTCCGACGGCAGTACCAAGCTGTCGCTGCGGCTGCTTGCTTTAGCACGAGATGCCAGCTGCATGATACCATTAGCATTCCTCATCAGCCACGGCTTATGTCTCTCTGTGCACAGCGTTGGAAAACCAGGTCATTCCCTTGGCTCATCCTCCTCTGATAACTCCTCTTTTCTTTCACTGCCGGGAAGCTGAGGATGTGTAATTAGTTTCCACTAATGTTCAGCTCTATGTGGAACTGCTTCTGTGCCAAGCCAAAAATGAAGTTTTCACATAGTTTGCATGCCCTAAGAGGAGGAAAACTGGAGACAAATTTGGGAGGCACCTATTTTCCTTGTGTTATAATGATTCAGCTGATATTTTCCAAAATACCACAGAGAATACAAATGACATGTTAAACTTCCAGTACTCACTGAACAGAGAACAAATGAGTGTGATTCCAATGAAAATACAAAGTTCAATACTTGCCCATGCCAGATAACAACGGGTACTGCAAGGCTGTCATAGCAAGCAACCTGAAATCATGCCCTTAATAGAAAAGCTGCCCAAAGTAGTATTTAACTTCTTGGGGTTTGCAGGCAGATCAGAGACCTGATATTCCAAAAAAGCTGCAGGGGAAGATAAAAATGAAAAATTCAACCCAACCCCAGATAAGAAGTTCAGGTTTTTTTAATAGTAATACAATGGAAGTTATGACCTCTAAACCTGTGAGGAATAAATTTTGAAAGGCTTCTATAGGGCATGATACAGAGAGATAAAGCAACAAACTTTATTAAAGGGTAAGTGATTTTGGGCTGTGGGCATAAACACAAATGCCCACAAAGAATTATCTGGTTGGTACAGTGAGGCTTGTATATTGGTAGAGTAACTGTATCATTAATTAAAGCTGCATTAATGTGCTTGAGTGATGCTCTGAAACTGTCACTGTAATGGCAGTCACAGCACCAACTGAAGCAACTAGGCTGAGAGATGAGGAGCTGGTGGTTACAGAGGCTCCTTGTCAGGAATATGCTTGAAATTTGATTTGTTGGTACACTATTAAAAATAACATGATTTAAATAATAATCCACCCCCATTCCCCAGAGTTTAGTATTCACTGCAGTAATGGCAAAATCAACCAAATTATAAACAGCACTTTAGGAGATAAAATATGAAGCAGAAAATACATTAGCAGTCATTCATATCCTCTCATCACCACGGGGGCTCTTTAGAAAGAAACTCACCAAGTTTTAAGCTACTACATTGTATTTTGGGAGGCTGGGGAACATCAAAGTCACCCTTAAATTACAGTTGGATGTAAAGACACTAGAAACATGTAAATATCTCTTTTTCAATGATTTAAGTTAAGAAGTCCTAAACAAGGCATATAATCTGTCCAGACCTCTGAAAACAGATCTGTTCCTTCAGTTAGGTGAGAGTTAGAGCTCACTGGGAGAAAAATATCAGCCAGGAAAGTTTGCAAATAGATTTAATGGGAATACTTGTGCTCCTAAAACAAGAGAAACATAAAATAAAATCTTACTCAAACATAGATCATCCTAGTTGCCCAAATTCAGCAGAGTAATTTTACAGAATCTTCAGATACATCAACATTATTAATATAGGATTTGGCCCAGAAGACCACCTTAAACTTGTCATAACAACTCTAGGTATAATAGAAGTCCAAGGTCAACCTATACTTCAGATAGTATAGTGGAGTTAGTTACAGATAGTGGAGTTAGTTACAGATATATTTGTTGATATATTTGTCTTATTTTGCAGCATTATCTCTTGCAAGCCATGAGGTTTCAAATAAACCCTGAAGAAATAACTCATACTGGTAAGTTCAGTGACTTATTACCTGTTTCCTGAAGTGGTTAATTTAATAAAAGCTACTTCAATGTTACCCACAATCAGTACAATCAGTGTGATAATATCATCTCAATATCATCTCCATGTTGTGTGAAAACAGTACTTTGGTTCACAATAGGGTAATCACAATTTCATACATATACAAGACCAATACTAAGGACCTAATGGCTACAATGATGCACAAATAATTGATTCAAAGAACCCCTGGACAGGAATCCTTCCTTGAATTATTTTCCTTATTTGAGCCTGGAATATCAATTGTTCTTAAAACGTAATTTGCAACAATGAGCATTTTACCATGACTGAGCTTTTCTTATGCATTGGAAAAAGTGAGACAAAGGAGCTTCTCTGACATTGCTAGGCCTAGATTCTTGTAGTCTATATGCTTTGGTGATATTTAGACTATTCAATCATGGACATTATAAGTCATGGTCTTTTGTAAGGCAGCTACTGAGGTGTTAAGGAGAAACCTAAACCTTGCAGTTGCCTCCTCCCATAAATCAAACAGTGCCTGTTTCATCACTGGAGGTGCAGAGTTAAGTATCCTCCAGTTAGATCTTTCAGTAAAGAGAATCACTCTGCTTTAGAAATTAACTCTGCAAATAAAAACAAGCAGCCACCATTTTTTTTTTCTGCTTTAATACATATCTTCAGGGGAGTGGGAGGAGAGAAAAAGAGATTTCCAGGTTCACAACATATTAGAATAAATGCCCTTCTGAAAACATTACATAAGATAGTGTAATAGTTCCGGTTTGATTAATTTATGACTTAGGATTCTCTTTACAGATGGAGGGACATCTCTTCCTACTGCAAGTCCTTGGCCAGCTGCTACTCCTGGCACTTTGTGCTCATCCAGCTAACAGCAGCTCCCATCCAGGCTCTAGCAGGCCACTGCTCAGTTACTAACACTTTCAGCTGAGTAGAGACTTCCATGGCAGGATAAAGTGACAATAGCAGGGGAGGCAGATTGTAAAAATCCTACCAGCCATAGTAACATGCACTGAAGGACAGCTTGAGTTTGTATATTAGCTTCCTTGTTTGTCCTTCTCCAACAGATGATATGTCTATTGCATAATAAGTGAGCATCGTTTTTTGTTTGGGTTTTTTGTGTTTAATTAAAAGCTAAGAAGAAAAGGCTAAGTCCTCTTCTATTCTTATTTCTTGCAGCCAGTGATCTCAAAAGTTTTCACCAAACAGTTGTGCTAATATCCTTGTAGTACCATATCAAGAAGTGGGAAAAGTAGAAAACACTAGAAACTTAGAATCACATAGTATTCTGTGTTGGGAGGGACTCAAGAAGATCATTAAATCCAACTCCTGCCAAAGGGCAGACTAAAAGGTAAATGCTATATCTAAAAGCATTGTACAAATTCTTCTTGCCCACTGTCAGGCCTGGGGCCATGACCACATCCCTGGGGACCTTGCTGCAGAACAAATCACTGAGCATTCAGCCCAAAAACCGTGCAAGGAGACCTTTTGTTGACAGCACTGTCACAGAGAGTGCAAACCTTAGCTGTGGTTGTGCAATTGTGTTGCAAGGGCACGAGAGGATAGTAATTAGCTGTGGAGGAAAAGAAGGTCTGTGGAACTGAGTTTAGGCCTCAGGCTCTGAACAAGAGGCAGCATGGTGGAGCTGCTCAAGAAGACTGCTTAGAAGCTGGTGGAGACTACCGTGGTAACCCTGTGCTGGTTGGATCTGGTTCAGATGGTTTGGCTCCAGCACCCGTGGCCCATTAATGTTTATGCAGTGTAATATATTATAAATGAAAAGCAGTTCTGGGGGGGTCCTTTGTGCTGCTGCTGATGAGAAGATTCTTTGCACAGTTTCATCCCTGCTAGCATGTTTAGTAGAAAGAATGGTTTCTAGACCATTCATGTCTCACAAAAACATTGCTGAAAGAGTCTGTGATCATCCTTAGGATCCTAAAAATATACTTGTAACAGCAAGATCTGTCTACCTTTGTGTGCTTTTTCATTAAGAGAATATTTTATATGCAGATCAGCTTCATTTGCCTCCAGCTTACTGCAGTTACACATCTAAAGCATCACAGCCCTAAATCTTACCCATGACTTATAGTCTTCTACCCAGTACCACAGTGCATACACATCACTAATCTCATAGATGCAGTCAAGCTGAGAAGAAAAATTCATGGTCCTTCATTTTAATAAAACAAAATTATGAGGTTGCTTTTCCCTGCCTGAAGATGTATTAAAAATAAGAAAAACACCTGATGAAAATATTCTGAAAAAGGTCAGAGCAACAAATGACCCAGTAAAGTGCCTGGCTCTTTTAGCAGCAATACCACTGTGCAAAGAACTGACTTCTCTATGTGCATCATAAATCCTGTCTTCAGTTCTTAAATTGTTCACAAATAATCTTTCAAAGTAGAACATAAAAAAACCTCCTGCATATCTGTGTTACAGGGATAAGGGCTTCCTGTAGGAGCAAGCCTAACCTCCACCATCATCATGTATTACCATAGTCTCCTACATTTCTGGTACTAAAGCAAAGCTTAATTACTGAAAGAAAATTTCTAAAATTGCTGAAATTATTTTTAAATGCTACCCCAAAACATTTACATGGCATTTAAATATAGTCCTAAACACACGTGGCTAGTACAAATGAAATTTGCATTTCTGAATTTGTGTGCTTTTAGGAGTGAAAAGGATTTAGACCAGCAGTTAAATGATTCTTTAAGGATGATGTAGTCCTTACCAAGCAACTGTTCACAAATTGCTACACACTTTTCCAGTGCCATTCAGGCCCCTTCGAAGTTCCTCAAAGTCTCTTTAATGTTCAGTGATATGACAATCATGGGTAAGCAGGCATGGAAACGTCACAGACGCCGCTCGTCTTGCAGAAACCCTGTGACACTTTTGACTCGTGTGTGTTATAGCACAGATGGTTTCAGTCTTTCCTTTTATCTCTTTGACACCAGCATGACAGAGCAAACGCTTCCAGGGCGTTGGGGAACGTGACATACAGAGCAGGACTGATGCTGTGTATGTTCTGTGCACTCCAGAAATGGCCAGGGAGCTGCAGCCACCTCTGCCCTCCTCTGGCCTCGTGCACTGCGCTGAAGCTTACTACAGCTTTCCATCTGAGCTGGGTTCAAAGAAAGGCCAAACTGAATCCAAACCAAACAAACAAGCCCTAAGTGCCCCTACAAGCTTATCAGCATTGCTGAAGCTTTTCTTTAATTTCTTGTTTACTTGTTTGTGTGAAGAAACCTGCAGTCACTTAACAGGCTTGGCATTGTGTGTAACTCCCTGCATCAGCAACTAGGTCAACCAGCAGGGTAAAGCAGGGTACAAGTGAGAGGCTCCCTCAGCTCAGCCGATGCCTGCTGATTATATTTTGGGAATTAGCTAGGTAGAAGAGAATGTCCTCCCAGGCATGTGCTACCCTGAAATTTTAGTCCATTTGCACCAGTCATTTGAAACCTCTTCTTGGCCCCAGCTGAAAGGAGTGCTAAACCCATGGCAGCTAAACCAAGACTCAAACAGTGGAAAGTTCAGGGGGTTTGTCTTCTTCTTTGCTCTTTTCAGCACTTGTAGCTACCCAGTAATTAGTCGCAGCACTCAACACTATATAGGGCTTGTGCTGTGTTCAGAGAGTATCAGCTTTCCCAAGTGATGCAGATAACTCTTGGGTAAGATAAAAGTGAGAGGATAAAGACACAGGATATTTTTACCTGGACTATTTTTATTTACCATATGAACATAATTCCTCTCAGCGCCTTAGGCAAAGAGAAATAAAATTTAAAAGATGACAGCTATCCTTAAGTCTAGGCAGGCAGAACTCCCCATCCTGCCAAAGCGTGGGCTTGCTTGCTTCGTCTCTAGTGGAGCTGCCTCTGTTGTAGTGCCATCAGTTTGGAAACACTGCTGCAAGAACATATTTTTGGCCTTCACTCAGAAACTCCTGCCAGCCCTCCACAGAGCCTGGGAGACCTCTTACTCTGTCAGCTTGCCTTTAAGGGAAAAGTCCTTACAGAATAAATTCTTTCTACATCACTCTTGTAGCTCAAATTTTCAGATAATCTGTAAATTAAAAAACAAAACAAAACAAAACAATCAACAAACAAATTAACTGACAGAGTTCCACCTGGGACATACTATTGCTCTAAAAGCAAAGGAATTACACCAAGATTACCTTCAAACTCACCCATATGACAAAATTCTCCTTCAATTAGAACACCAAAGCATTTGTGACTGCATAGCAAATGCAGACATGAAAAATGGAGGGATATTTCAGTCCTACCTTCTCCTTTTTAAAATCACTTTAATCTTCCATATTATGCAGAATTTGTGAAATCGCAGCCAAGTTATTTACCTACAGCCTTCTCTGCCCTTTCCTTTGCACTGTGCCTAGCCATGCCTGTGCACACAACGACAGCACTACACTGTATTTCAGGAACAATAGGGTCAGAGAGGCTTAAAGGAGGCTTTGGGGGAGGTCATCACAACCTTCCAGAGAGGCTGGTTGCACAAGGTAGCTTGCCAGGGGACATGGTTGTCCTGCCCAGATGGTATTGCTGTGCATTGCACCTGGCTCAGCACATCTGCCCAGCTTATTGAGATATAGAGGGAAAGGATCTGAGCTGTGAGGAGTAAGCTGGCACCTTCACAACGCACTCTCTGTGTGCAGTAGAAGCAATCTGGAACACGTTTTAAAAAGCCCTCCAAGTGCAGAGAAGGGGTATCTGCACAAATAGTTTGTGCAAAATAATATTGACTTTCAATTTCACACTCTAACTTCCTTAACAACAGCTAATTTCCAGAGTGGATAAGCCTGAAGACGGAAAAGTCTGCTTATGTACAGAAACCATGAGCAAGAGAAATGCATCAGATAATGACAATGCAGAAAATGTATAGTGTGGATTTCTATTCTCTCTCGTGATGCAAGGAGGAATCTAGAGTTGAAGAAATCAAAATGTGACCTATTTAGGAGTGACGTTAAGTGATGTTCTTTCTCATGAGGGACAGTTCAACTGTGGGACTCCCAGCTGATCTATGTTACCAATGGCTAGAACTCTGCAGGAGTCAGTAAGGGCATGAACACTAACACCGGTGTGCAGAGTTGCAACACACTGAAGTGTTGAAATCAGTCACAATTTACTCCCATCCTCAGCTAAACATGGATTAGGACATTTCTTGCCCCTTCCTCTGCTGAATATGATCAGGGAAAGGATATAATACTATGTGAGTCATGTGGCTAATCCAGCAAAACAGCTGGTGTGACATACACATGAATGTTGCATTAAAAACAGCGTGACTTTGTAATAGTTAGAGGCCTTTGTGGCAGTGGCTTTCCTTTTAAGGAGTATCTCACCCATTCGTGTATTCTATGCCTTGTAGAAATTCATTAAGAACTTGAAAATGAAAATGACAAAAATGTAAAATCTAGCAAAATGGACTTCCTAGTGACTGGATGGGACGTGGAGGCTCCCAGGAGTCTGTGTTTGCTGCCCTTAAAAATCAGATACATGTGATAGATTACAGGTATGTTATGGCCTTGGATATATGCTAGTGCTCAAACATAATTAGCCCTGCACCCTTCCTTTCCACAAAGGGCACTTTAAAGAAACCTATTTAAATATCTATAACCGTAAAAATAGCCTACTTTGAGTACTTAGAAGTCAAATTTAAAATATAATCACACCAGCAGAAATATCCAGCAGTCTGTGCACATCTCCAACTCGGCAAAGGACATATCAAGTATTAGATCTCCAATACCCTGGGTTCCCTGCCAGCACCAGCTCTTATCAGTTATCACAGTCTGGATTAATCCACCAGACTGGCTGTGTGCCATTAAGACCAATGGGATGTGCAAGCTACCAAGGCAAAAGGTCTCTCTGCAAATGTAGTGAGACAGAGGCAGAGTTGTAATGCTTGCACCAGGGAGTGAAAGAGCCTAAAATATTACATTGGTTTCTGCTGCATGTCCATTAAAAGAAAAAATCATGGCCTGTGTAGAAAAACTCAAAGGTAGGGATTGTTAGTGGCATCAGAAAGGAGCAAATAGCAACAAAATGCAATCATAAGGGTTTTTTTAAAAATTACTTATTTTGTAGCTTTTGTAGCTGACATGCTGCAGATTGTACATTATTATCACTATTTTGGTGCAGAGCAATAAAGCACAGAAATGGCACCTACTCTTTCTGGTGGCCAGCCCTTGCTCAGCTGTGTATCCTTCACACAGACACGAGATCTACTTCACCACAGAGATATAAATGGAATCAGAGAATCACAGGATAATTTGGGTTAGAAGGGACTTAAATGATCATCTAATTCTAACCCCGTGCCGTAAGCAGAGATGCCTTTCACTCAAAAGGTTTTTCAAAGCCCCATCCAGCCTGGCCTTTAACAGTTTCAGGAAGAGGCATCCACAACTTCTCTAGCTCCTACCAAGCTACTGTATAAATGTAATTCCAGGTATTAGCAGCTAATGACTCCTCAAAACCCAGTGATGCAATGTCCTGGGTTGAAAAAGGTAACCAAAAATGTGTATTCTATTTTCATCTGTTGAAGTCAGTTGGGAGATATTGTTCTCTATCTCTTGTAACTCTAGGGGTGGAAAGAGGACAGATGCCTTCTGTTAATGGGACAGCTGATAACACCAGATAAGGCAGTGCCTTCTTATCTCTTCCTCCACCCGTCCTCCTCTGAGGGACATCCCCTGTGAATGGGCCATGTAAGGCCTCTCACATGACTGATAACATCACCTCATTCCATTGTGAGATGCTCCACCCAGTGGGAGGAGCCAAAGCCTTTCCACCAGCATAAAACCAGCAATCCCAAAGACCAAGGGAGCCTGTTTCCAGTGGATTCCCAGAGGACAACTGGATCCTTTCTTGAGGATCATCTCTATTTCAACAGAGCCACAACTGTCACTCCAGGAGGACTGATCTTGGACTGCTTCCAACACCCTAACCAAGAGCGTGTCAGGTTTGCATTCTGACTCTGTCAGTGGTCCTTTGTACTGTTGCATTTATCTTATTTTATTTTTCTTTTACCTTTCTTGTTGTTTGTTCTCTCTCTCTATTAAATTGTATTTCTGACTTGGAGTCTCACTGTTTTTTCTTTCAAACCAGTACATGCAACTAGGAGATCAGATCAGAATAAACTCTTGCTTATGGTAACCTGGAAACCTGTGAGCCTCTGGGCCAAAAGATCCCAGGAGTTGTTATTAAAGAAGAGGGGTGACAGAAACTCAAGAGCTACTTGCAAATCAGGGCTAACAAATCACAGCAATCATAGTGGTCCCTTACGCAGGACAGTATTGCCCTGGAGGGCTTGTGGAGAGGAGGAACAGATCAGTGAACAACAACACGTGAGGATGAATGGGCGTATAGGAAAAACACATCAAGAAGAAGAAAAACACATGAGAGTGAAGAAGTCAAGATGAATCAACTTGCTCAAAGAAGAAATAAAACATGCAAAACACCCTTGAAGAATGAAAAATGTAGTTACTATCCCAATAATAGTTATAAACCAAAGAAGCTGCTGAAGTTAGCATAGGGATTTTATTCAGTTGCATAGAGAGAGAAGTGATCCACCAAGCACTTCTGTGAACAGCGTGTGCTCCACATTGCCAGAAGCACTGTCTGCTAAAATGTCTCTTTTTATATATATATATGTGTGTGTGTGTGTGTGTGTGTGTGTGTGTATAATGTAAAGAAATAAGGTTTTCCATGAATTACTGTCCAGCTAGATGACCTTCCCCTCTGTCATAGCCAGAGAAGGCCATTCCTTTCCCACTGGCAATTATGCCCTTCATAAATACATTTTTATCTGAAACACAGGTAAAATAGAGTATTTAGACAGCTGATTTCAAATATAATGATCCTAAGTTGAACTGCATCATTTCTGTCCTTTTTAAAGCTCTCCTGTGCTCATTTTCATTACTGGGCAGTGCAGCCTTTCAGCCAGCCTTTGCATGGTAAGAACCAGCAGTCCTATTAGTAGAGCTGCATTCTCAAATACAAATCTAGATTACTGCTGTTAATGAGAAAAGACAGCCTGGAGAAGGTAGCAATTCCCACAGTGGGGCCATTGTGACCATGTGCTGGAGGCTGGAAGCCCGGGTTCAATCTTCACTCAAACACTGCTTGAATGGGAACAAGTCAGATCCCTTCCCAATGCTTCATTCTCCTCATTCATAAAATAAATATATATGTATGACATATTTGAGATTCAAGAGAAAAAATAGTGTTAAAGAGATATTGTTCCTGTTGTTATAATTTATTATTATTCACACTTTTACATGTCCTTTCTCACCTGCAATGTGTTTGGCATTACCCTACATGAAACTTGGAACTGCATCTACCAGATTTGGTTGTTTGCTACCCAAGTTGTGCTTTCGGCAAGAAAAGGTGCCTCTGTATCTCACTGCTGTCTCAAATACATGTAACAAGTGTCAACAGTCCTTGCAGCTATCCCTTTGTTCTCAGTGCATGCCTTATCTTAAGAAGGTGCTGTTTCACATCGTATTTTCCAAATCCAGGGAATTCAGTGCAAGTTCATGTTTATCTTCATTATTTAATTGAAACACTGTTGATCTCATTACTAATCCACCCAAGCAGAACAAATGTGATTCAAAGGAATTTGACATGGAAGAATCTAGTATGTTATTTAGCCCAAGTCCAGAAGAGCCTGTTAAATGATTTTAGCTCCAGAATAAACAAAAGACAAAAACATGCAAGGGATGTGATGGAATTAACTGAAAAATGTTTATTGTGTTTCTGCATTCCAGGTGTCAGACAGAATAAAATGTGCTCCTTGTCTGACTTTGGAATACAGTTGTAGAATAGACTCAAAGATAAAATATCCAAAACGCCATTGTTGGTGATCACTTATTATAATAAATAAGGAGTAAGTGCTACCATAAGCTTCCATTATCTCTCCTCTTGTGAGATCATTTCATTCTGGTAAAGAAATGGGGAATATACTCAAAGATCTAAATTGACTAGCAGGTAAATCACCAACCCTTTGGAAAATTAAAAATAAACTGCTGGTGATAAGGGTCACAAAGTCCATGTGGTTGCCTTGGAGGTATGTGTGACAAAATGAGACTTCAGCTCCCAGAAACCTTGAGTGAATTATTAGCTGTGCTGCACGTCTGTGAAGAGCCAGACATACCACCATTTATCGACTGTGAAAAACAAGGACAGAAGATAAGCTAACATTGCCCTCTATCAGAAATTCGAAGTAAAGACAAAATTTACATGATCTATTAATTCTGTATGTAGCAGGTGTTATTGTTGTAGTTAGCAAAAGAAACATGTAACATCATGTAAACCATAAACATATACGTAATTTTATTTATGTGATGACAAGATTCAGAGGAAGTGCTGCATGGATCAGCTGTACAGCTCAGTGCTCCTGTACCTTCTGGGCCTCTTGCTCTCCCACCAGCTCTGTCCTTCAAGTGCTGGCACACTTAAAACTACCAAGTAGATTAGGTTAAAGAACTGATTAAATTCGAAAGTAACCGAGGGGATGGAAAAAGGTTGTTTTCAGGCCACATGAGTCCACTATATGGTTGCAGTCTGCTCATGCTGGGCAAAAGGGGAGGTAATGTCAGGCTGGATCAGCAGACAAGAACAAAGAAGGGAGATGATGACATTATAAGTTTTAAGATGGTGATATTATAAGACTTAAGATTGCCTTTGCAATCTGATATCAAGCAGTTAATTATCAAAATATGCCTTAAAATATTTTCTAATATAATGCTGTGATGAGGAAAATATTTGGCCAGGATTATAATCAAAGAATTTAAATGAGAGAAAACTGAGAACTTAGGAGAATACAGTGAGTTACTCAAACTGTTTTTTAAAAAATAATTTTAAAGGAAAACTTTCTAGGACAGTTATACAGTAGCGATACAGGGATTTTGCTTTTCTTGTCAAAACTGCTGTGGTGGCAGTCTGTATTATCTCTTCTTCAGTCAAAAACTTCTGTGTTCCAACGTGTCATCTACAAAGGCACAAGGGACATACATCCTGCTAGGCTGAATGAGTGCTTCTAGAGCTAGGTGCCAAATTACAACAGTTAGTACTTTATTGTCACTCATATCTTCTTAATCTGTCATAAAACAAAACGTGTCAACCCATTATTGCCATTACTGATGTGATTATATATGGTGTCCATTTTTCAGAATGTCCTTTATATACAGCCATGTAACTCATTTAACTACTACTCTATGATACTGAAATTACCTAAGTGGAATTCTAATTCAGTGTAGGTTCACAGAAGCATTCAGGCATTTAACTCCAGTGAAGTGGCACCTGGTATCACTTGTGTCTGAGATCTTATTCATGGCTTCTCCCACAGCTCCTAAAGCATCCAACTATTCTGCTGACAGACCCCTCTGGACTTGGAGATTTCTTCCACTGTACAGATTAGTAACTGTGCACTGCTTTGCTGTGCACCCTGCAAAGTTCTGCTGCCTGACCCCGGCCAGCTGGGCTCTGCTGTAGACACAGGTGGACTGGACAAAGGGGGTACTGCCTGATTTTGGATTATTTGAGAATGGGATTAACAGGAGATCTGGATGCAGCAGGGTGTGGATGGAAGTGCTGTGCAGCCACGGGGTTGAATGTGTCCCCAGGTGTTGCACACTGTACAGGGCTACAGCCTTCCCAGCCCCTTCTGATCAATGCAAACCTGGAGTTAGGAGTCCCACAAGAAGCCCCCATCAGCTTGTCCCTAAACCAGAGCTCTAAACACAGATCCATGACAATACTGGGCTTTCCAGTGCCCCCTTCCATGAATCAGGTGCTCTCTGAAATCACAGTAGAGTATTTCAGAACTCCATCCTGTTTGGAATGAGGGAGGCAGTGGTCAATGCTGTCCATGTGCAGTGTGCAAGTGGGATCACAAGTGCTGTTCCTAACCTCTCAGCTTGATTTGGAACAAGGCTGTGGGCATGGATTTCAACTCTTTCAGAGTACAGCCTGCCCCACAGCTTTTCAGGCATGATGGTTTAAATCTTTTTGCACCTGTCCTGAACATGCTGCCCACATGGTATAGAATAATTACATGTTCATATGCATAACTAGATATAAATGGGGACTTCAGTGTCAATTGTGGTAATTCAGGAATTTAAAAAACTTTGTAAAATTCATATTTATTATCTGCCTCAAGTCCTTGAGCTGAAGCTGAAAGTCAGGGATGAAGTTTTAAAACAGAGAAGCGGGTAGGGAAGTGACATTCTGTCTCCAGCACAAAGCTTACCTGAAGAAAAAACAATTGCTACAGTTTGCAAACATCTTTTTTCAAAGACCTACATTTCAATCTTAAGGCTTGTGTCTCCCAGGCAACCTCAGGAAGGATTAAAATGTAGTGTGGTTTGATAGGTATTTTTTATTAAAATGTTTTCAAAAAGCACCCTCAGGAAAAATAAAGATAAATGTAATATTTTTTTTTCTCTCTTTTCTTTGAATAATTTTGGGAAAACAATAGTATTTTTTATCTCATTCTCATATCAGCCAAACTGATTGAAGCTGCAGGATAGGGTCTTATACTGCAGTTTACCCATGTTACACAGAATATTATGATCTTACCTAATTGTATTAATTTTTCCAGATATCTGAATACTGCACAACATGATACTGGGAAATAAGTACTGCAATATTATTCTTCTCTATCTTTTGATCTACAGATATTTTCAGCTTTAAAATTATAACTTTCCATTTTTAGGGCTTTAGTCCTGCAAATTGTATAAATAAAAGAATCCTTTTATTACCATTTTATTACCAGAATAAAAAAATAATTCCACTGACATATTAATAAAACTGTGAGCAAAATTATGATCATGTCAAAACTGATGACAATATTTCCATTGTCTTCAGCAAGTCCGTTTGTCAGCCTTTATTGGTATAATATTGAAGAAGCATGGCCTCAGAGGACACCAAAAAGCAAGGGAAATCTGCACCATCTCTGATCTCTCTTGTAAACATCATCCACATATCAAAGAAGAACCCACAGCTCTGCAATAATCATTGGAGAAAATCTGCCTACAAATCCAATAAATATATAATGGGTGAAAAAATCAGAATTCAAATAAAATCTATATTTCCCTCAAAAATGACCAGACATGTCAAGAGCCATCCCATTAGAATGAAAAGCTAAAATCTATTCACCATATTCATTCCATTGCTGTGAGGGAATGTGGAATGTCACTCTGGACTCACAGCTGAGAAGGCTTCTGCAGAACAGAGTCCTTGGAGGGCTCTGGCAGCAGCCTGCAATTGGCATTTTGGCTGAGGCTCCTGCACAGCTGCCGTGGATTCCCTCGCTGGGGACTCCCTGTCGCTGGTGCACCACACATGCTTGGGGTCAGATAAATCCTCTGGGACCCTCCTAACTCTGGGTAGGGTTACCTTCCTCACCAGGATTTTCCAGCAGCAGCAGCAGCAGCAGCAGCAGCTACTTTCATAACCTTTTTCATGTGTTCTAATTTTCACTCTACAGATCTAAAAGAGCAACCACTTCATGCAGCTGGTAAAAGGGCAGCCCTGCTCCCATCACTTCTTGTTAACTCCCAGGTAAGCTTTCTCAGTCCTAAGTAGTATTATCTCACATACCTCTGTGCAGCCCAGTGCACACTCAAGTCAGTCTGTGTTTAGCCTGTCCATAATAAGAGTATTTAACAAAAATGAGTAATTCAGATATTCAAAACTGAATATAGGCCTACAAAGAGACCTGACCCAAAGTAATTTTTGACATATATTTATTATAGAACAAAATTCTATGCAATGTTTAAAGAGATCATTATTTTTTGAAAATTACAACAGAAAATAATTGAGGTCAAGAAGACACAACAATTCTCTCCTCCTTGAATGAATTTTCAACAAATAGATTCCTCAAGAAATGAAAACAAAAAAAAAAAAGTGTGACTAGTTTTTTCCAGGCTTTAGAGTCTTCATAAAAATATCCCTATCAGGACAGATGGAGTAAAAATATTAGTGAACCTATCTGTTTAATTTACCTTATATCCACTCCTATTGTAGCAGCTGAGGTTTTAAATGCTACTATGTACATATATTCTCCCTAACAGCATTTATAATGATTGCACATCTGGCTTGGGTTTCTCACCACTAGCTCACTTAATGATCATGTTGGAGCTCACTGTTACTGTGCATTTATTCCACGGGTGCTAATATCCTGGTTGTTTGATTCATGCTAATCACTCTTTTTTGTTTTGGTTTGTTTTTTTGTTTTCTAGTGAAGAGTTATAGATTGCCTACATGCTTGCTTTGTACCTCGTTGATATCAGTTAACCAAATGGCAAATATCATTATAAAACCAATCACATTAGCCAGTGGACTTTAAGTAGCAGATCATAGGTCCTTGTGCTCAGAATACCCTCCTGCAGTTTTACAAGCACATTGTCATTTTGCAGGTTAGAAATGCTTGCTGTTTGTCTCTTAAGTTCTGCTTTTAGAGTATCATTTGCTAACCACTCTATTTATAGAGGTTCATGCCAAGTTTCCGTCTGATAGCTTGGAACTATGGATCACTCAAAAAAATCTTATCTTGTTCCAAAAATAACACAGATAATGTCTTGCATTTGCTGGTTAGTGTTTGCATATGGCATATATTGCCACATTTTGAAGAAATGGCTTGCAATAACAATGAGAAATGTGCCTATTGTGAAATTTTATAGGATTTTTCATTGAAAACTTAATAATGCATCCATTAAGAAATTATTCTTGCTGCAATTGTTAATTTGGGGGTTAAAAATAAGTTTGCCCACTTTAAAGGTAGGCAAATTTCTGTTTTACTGTGTTAGTTTAGGGTAAAACGTGTTTTATACTGATACGAGAAAAGCCTCTCTAACAAAGCTGTACCAGCAGGAGCATATAAGAGCATTTTAAATGTCTGTGGGCAATTCGGCAATGGGAACATTTTCAGCAGCCTCTGGTGGTTGAATGGACAATATCAATGGCTGAAGGAAAACTGATCTGTCACATCAGAGGCTGTTAAACAGCCACACTTTGAACTTGACTAAGCAGAGTTTGGAGCATCTGCATCTATAAATACTTGATGGGGAGAAGAGCATAGGACTAGAGACCTGAAGTTGCTCCCAGAATCACAAAGCCGCATCCTTTGCTGGGTTGGAACTGTGTGAAGTCACCTTTCTGATATCTCTGGTGAGATATCTTTGTGCCCCCTCTCTGCTACAGCTCCCCACAAGCCACCCACAGCTATATAATGGCTCTAACTCTTGTCTATATGAAAAAACAAAATAAACCCAAAAGCCGAAGAACAATAGGAATAAACTATTTGGTTCCCTGAAAACAGCAAACCAAAATAGTTTGCCTTTTGTGTACAGTTTCTGTGTTCTTCAGAGAACATTGTGAATTACAATGACAGGCAATTTCACACAACTCAGCTAGCAATAGAGCAATTTACAATCTGCTCTTTTTCTCTCAGCTTTTCTACTCTGAGCTAAGAAAAACGGGGTTAGCTGCCAAAATAAAATAGCAACAGTTTCTTTTCAAGTGCATGTTTTTGCACTGTCACCTGCGTGCAAGCCTCCTCTTTTCTCAAGCCCTTCGCTGCAGACTGGCAGCAGTAAAGCATTTCAGCACACGTTACCGTTGTTGTGATCCCTGAAGTACACTCTGTTTTCCAACACTGTGCTTTCCGAGAGCTGATCTTCTCCCATGTACTGGGCACTGGTGAGGCCACACCTTGAGTGCACTGTCCAGTTCTGAGCCCCTCAGTTCGGGAAGGACATTCAGGGGCTGCTGAAGGTGCAGAGAAGGGCTCTGGGGCTGCTGAAGGGTGCAGAGAAGGGCTCTGGGGCTGCTGAAGGGTGCAGAGAAGGGCTCTGGGGCTGGTGAAGGTGCAGAGAAGGGCTCTGGGGCTGGTGAAGGTGCAGAGAAGGGCTCTGGGGCTGCTGAAGGGCCCGCAGCACGGGCGCTGTGCGGAGCAGCCGGTGGGGCTGGGGTTGCTCAGCCTGGAGCGAAGGAGGCTCGGCTGTGACCCCATCGCTCCCTGCAGCTCCCTGAGGGGAGGCTGCAGCCAGCTGGGGACGGGCTCTTGTCACAGGTAACGAACAGCAGAATAAGAGGTCATGGCTTCAAACTGTGCCGGGGGAGGGTTAGGTTGGCAATCAGGAGGAATTTCTTCGCTGGAGGAGTGATTAAACTCTGGAGTGGATTTGCCACGGTGGTGGTAGAGTCACCATCCCCAGAGGTGCTTAAGGATAGACTGGATGTGTCAATCAGTCGCAGCATCTGATTTACGTGGTGCTGTTCAACGTGGTGGACTCAATGATCCTAGAGGTCTTTTCCGCTCTAAATATTTCCTTGAGCCAGTGTTTCTGTAATCTGAGGAAAATCTACTGGCCGCAGCAAGGACAAACACACGCTTTCAAACCCGACTATCCTTCTCTGCCCTAAGGGCAGAATCGTACAAAGCCTTCTTGACACGGGTCGCCCTGAGCCACATGTGGTTTTCACAGCAATTCCCCAATCAAGCCCGATCAATCAGGATTGGCCCGGGCCCTGAGGCACTCGGTGCCCGCGGTGGTAGCGGTGCTGGGCGAGCCCCGTCACCGGCGCGGCCCCCGCAGGCGGAGCGGGCCTCGAACCCGCGGCNGGCTCCCAGGGGCTCTGCCGGGCCACGGGGCCGCCAGGCCACGGCCCTGCCGCGGCGGGGAGCATTCACCTCGGGGAGGGCCGATGGACGGCGCGGCCAGGGCAGCCCGAGCGGAGGCTCCGCGCTGTGGGAACTGATATCTAATCCCTGTGATCCGGCTCAGCGGCTCCGTGGGGGCCGGGCAGCGCCCCCCGCTCCCGCTGCCGGCCCCGGTCGCCTCCGCACAAGCGTGGGGAGCCCCCGTGGCGCAAACTCCGCGGCTTCCTCCTTGTGGCCGCTTGTGTTTTATGAAACGCGGAGGCCAAGAGCCAGAAGTGATTTCTGAAAGCGAGCTTGAAGAAGTGACACACTGGGGACTTAGTGTTAAGTCGCATCAGTAAAATGAGGTGTCCTGTTGAGCTAAATAGAAGCAATTGTCCCCTGCCCCTTGCCCTGTTGTTTTTTGGTTTTTTTTAATGAAATGCCGTAGTTGAGATTCTGTTTTGACATCAATGTATGTTTTTCCGACTACAGCACTGAAAACACTTGTTCATAGCTTTTATTTTAGATTGTAGTATACTGGATGGAAGATTTTTCTTAGGAGATCCATTTTCTTAATCACATAGGGATGAAGCAGTGTACATTACAAAAATAGTCCTGGTGATAAGTACATGGTGTGAACAAGCTACCCATTCTTATTGCTTATTCTAGGATTTATTTTGAACACTTGATATTTCTTGCTGTATCCTGTGGTTCATTAATTTGCTTGGCCTTCATTTTTCAGTCAGTCTGTATGTATTTTTTGTCTGACCAGCATTTGTATCTGTTTTTCAAACCATTCTGCAGCACTTCTCCTTTCTTTGCTTCTTGTTTTTCTTTGCCATTGTTCTGATTTCAGGCCCCCTTATGTAAAACACTTAAAACTCTTCTAACAAGCTTTTTGTTCCCTTGTGGGTATTTGGTAATACCTTCATTTTATCTGAAATGGGGAATCGTCTTCCTTCCCAAGGCTATTAGAAAGGGAACAGAGCTTTAAAAATCTAACCACACACACAGACAAAAAATGGTGCAGGAGGAAGGGGAGCCCAGTGACTAAATGATTCCTGGAAGATATTGTATTTAAATAATTTTAGGCATTTATTTACTTTAAAACACAGTCCTAATCTGAAAACTGATTGGAAAAGATATGTCAGAGTTGAAATTTGTTTGGTTTTTCTTATTTTTTTCTCTGATGTTTTCAGAAGAGGTTGTCTGTTGTACAGACATGGGAAAATTAATGTAGCTGTGAAAATATAATTTGGGTGCTGTTTTATTGGATTTATTTTCAGTTATATTGTTTGTTTGTCTTTCTGTGGAGTTGAAAGTTGCTAATGTTGCAAACTCAGCTCACTTTAACATGTAAGATGGTCAGTTTAAAAAGATTTTCTAGCGTTGTAAATGTGATTTGGAAGATAGGAAAAAATGAATTTGAAACCACATGATACTCCTGGTAAAATGTCTTACAGTGACTGGAACTGCACTTTAGTAATATGGAAGGAGATGTTTTTCTTCAGGCAAAGCTTTGACTGTTGTGTTAATGGCAGATATTTTTTCTTCTTCCCCTTACTTCCCTATTGCTAGCATCTTGCCTTTATCCTCCAGAATCAACAAACATCGAGGTAAAGGCACAAAAATGACAGAGTTTTGGCTGATTTCTGCTCCTGGGGAAAAAACCTGTCAACAGACATGGGAGAAGCTACATGCAGCAACTACAAAACACAACAATCTTTCTACAAATTCAAAGTTCAACATTCCGGACTTGAAGGTATGTAAACCCCATGTCGTGTCCTAAGAAGTGTGTTTGTTTTGCATCATCTTTGTTTCTCTAGATTAAAACTGGCAGATATTTTAGAGAGAACACCTAACTTCTCTTGATGTTAATGCATGGATCTAAGAAATAATTCAGATGACAGTTATCTTATTTTTCTGAACTTCTAAGTTAGTTGTTCACTCTGTAAGTTTTCAAGATTCAGCAACCTGTGTCCTTTCAGCAAAAGAAGCAGCTTTTCTGAGGATAGTAGTTTTGATCTCATAGTGGTAGCAGTTACTTGGAGAAGAAAAATAGGAAGTTGTGATCTGATTATTGAGAGTTTCCTTTGACTGTTTTGTTTTGCCTTTTAAAATTTTATTTAATTTTTTTCACTGTCTGCTCCTTTTCCATCTGAGATACAGTGAAAAGGCTCAAATTAAAATACAGGAGTTGATCGAACAGCTGCTCTGTCTTTTCACCTTTCTGCTCCTTTTCTGTCTGAGATACTGTGAAAAGGCTCAAATTAAAATACAGGAGTTGATCGAACAGCTGCTCTGCCTTTTCTCTGTTCAGAAATAGCATTAGACTATTAGGGCAGTGGTTTATCTCTGGCTGGGCTTTCCAGTGTGACCTGCCAGTGGATTGTGGAAAATATAAAAAAGACCATTTGAACTATTCATTGAGAAGGAAATAGGAACAAAATCCGAAAGTAGTTAATCGTGGTTTAATACAATCATCAGCACATGGAAGAGTTATGAGCCAGTGTATTCATTTAGAAAAATTCTTTCCTGATGCCTGAATGTTTCTTGAACAAGAATTTGGAGCTCAGTTTAATGTAGTGAAAGCTCATCAAAGCTTACAAGATAGAGGAGAAAAATGCCATCAGTCTTCATCTACAGAGTGGATCAATGGCAGAGGTGGCATAGTGCCTTTTTCCTGCTTCTGCTAAGGAATGAGCCCAAGACACAGAGTGCTTCAGTGTGCCTTTTAAATTCTTCCAGCTGCCATAACTTGTATTCACATTTGGACTGTCCTGAGTTAGAATAGGGACTAGAACAAATGTGTGTCTCCTCCTAGGAGATCCTTGGACAGGAGTCAGGCTGGCTTTCAAACTGTAGGGTGCCTGCAGCATTTAGAGGAGTTATTGTTGAGAACTATTGGGACCCATCAGCGTTAGAAACAATTGGTTTTGCCTCTCTGCTTCCTAAAAGGGGCAGAAGCTGAATATACCTTATACACAGTGGGAAATAGTCTGGCTTCTGTGGACCTGTTGAAACTGTTTAAGCAGTGAGATCCTTTAGTTAAAACTCACTGAAACAGTGGTTTAGTCTCCACTGAACAGCAGTCTTATTGCTTAAGGACTTGCTTGTCCTGAGGCTTATAAGTGACTAGTTGAAATGAGCTTCCTTACTGTTTGTGGCCCACAAGAAGGGCGGGCATGGAAAGTCATTTGGTAGTGATGTTTGTTAAGTAATTCTGCTCCTTTCCACCTCAGGGCTAAACAGAAAAGGACTAATATGAATCTGAGTGATCAGATATATCAAAAGTAGATGCTAGGCTACAAATATGTTAAATAGCATCTTAGAAAATGCTAGGTAGAAGATTCATTTATACCCTATGATATTTCAGCAAGAAATGTGTACTTTAGATACATGAAATTAGGGAAGAAAGTGTTTTCTGGAGGAGAAGGCAAGAAAGAGTGAAAGCTTGTAGACTAGATATTTTACTACCCAAGATGCAAAAAGTCCAGACTCTTGTTGGTCTTACTGCTGCAGTTCTCTTGCATTGTCAAAGCTTTCAATGTCCAGGTGCTGAAATTTGTAATCAGTGAAATTTCACATTTAATCTAAAGTAGTGAATTAAATGCTGATGCTACTGCCTTGTGAAAGACACAGCCAATTCATAGTGTAGACATTGTTTTAACATGTTTTGGATGCCTGGGTTGCAGAACTGAAACTGAGCACCAAACTAGTGAGTTAGATCTGATCCTGTGGTGCTTTGTAGGGGGGGTTGTTATCTAACAAATTCAACACAGTATGACTTTGGTAAATCAAGATGTCTGACATCTTAGAGTCCAGTATTTTATGTAGTTCTGCAGAGCTACTTGTTGGAAGATGTAGCTTTTACTGTTAACTGTTTTTATCTTTCTGTGTTTGTATACATCTGCTAATGCATCTTGATCTTTGCTTCTAGGTTGGCACACTGGATGTTTTGGTTGGTTTGTCAGATGAGCTGGCTAAACTGGATGCATTTGTGGAGAGGTAACAGTTTCCTTTTACTCGGATGCAAAGTATTAGAATAATGATATGATGATTTAATGAGTCCTAATAATACATAGGTTATTTTCAGCATTTTTTGTTTCACAGTGATCCTCTGCAGGCAGTCAGCAAGCTAAGATTTAAGAAAGCCAAGATGCTGGTTTTCACAGTATCTGTTCTTGAAAAAAAGAAAAATAATCTGAACTTCTTATAGAGTAGTGGAACATTATGCATTGATGAAGGATGGTTCTCCCCATAGAAGTGCTGTGTGGTGCTGGGTCCTGAAGAATTGTTAAGAATTGAGCCTGACAGGTGCAGGAAGTGCTGATGAAATGAAGTAAAATCTTGTTCTTTTTAGCAGGAATGCTATTATGCTATTTATACACTTTTAGAAAGTAACCATGTAATTTCCTAATCCATAGAAAAACAGTATTAACATTAAAATGCAAAACCTATTCATTTTGAAGAAACTAATGGCCTTTTGAAAGTGATTTTTAGCAAAAGTAGCAAAATTTCACATAACCAGAACTCATGGAGCCATTTTTTTGTTTCAAGGAGAGAAATCTTAAGTAGACATTTTTAAATAGAAAAGGAAACTATTTGGCCTGGCACATGTGAATAATACTATGTGTGGCTTTTCAGTTAGGAAGGTAGGTGTTGAGTGTCAGGTTGCATTGTCACAGTTGCCTTGTGTTTAGTTTGGATTATTGTTGACTCTTACCTCTCTATCTGTTTCTAGAAAGGGGTTAGAATTTTGGAAATACAACAGACTTTTAAAAAAAATTTGCAGTATAGTGACATTACATGTGAAGTCAATACCATGTGAGGGAGCTAGCCTCACCTTGTTGAGAATGGGGAGAAGCAACAGTGGAGATTTTAAATAAAGTTGTGGAATACTACTAAGAAGTTGGTCTCCTTCAGATACTGAGCCCAGCTTGTGCTCTTAGAAAGTTTGGATGCAGAGCAGCCATCATCCTTGTTTGATCCAGTCACTTTTGATCCAATCTCAGGCAATTTAAAATCAGTTTTGGGAATGGTATTTCTCAAATGGCAGGTCTGGGGTTTTGGTTTATATACATACATCCATATATATATATTTATCTTCCATTTTTCAGTGTTGTAAAGAAGGTGGCTCAGTATATGGCTGATGTTCTAGAAGACAGTAAAGATAAAGTTCAGGAGAATCTTCTGGCTAATGGAGGTAAAGTGTTAACCGTAATATCCTAATGTATCCTAAAGCTGTAGAAGGGAAGGCAATGGTCCTGAAACTTCCTGAGGTACAAGGAAGCCACATGCAAGAGGCTGCACCTGGGTCAGGGCAGCCCTCAGTGTCAGTACAGGTGGGGGATGAATGCATAAAGAGCAACCCTGCCGAGAAGGATTTGGGATTGCAAGTGTGCATTTTCTGGAAAGAGCTGCACTTTTCTCTGAACCAATATTTTATTTTCAAAGTAATTTAAGAGAATTTAACAAATTGTATTGATGCAAGAGAGGCTAATATAAGTGGATAAGGGCTTGGAGTAGTGTTTTTCATAAAAAGCTTTACAAAACTGTCACTTCAGCTGAGCCACATTGTCATTGCTGTCTTTTTTGCCATCATAACCTTCCCTTCTCCCACCCATTTTTCACACAGAGCAAAAAGTAGTTGCTCTCGTCTGTAGTTCTCCAACCATCCTTGACTTGGTAGTAAATGTCATTTATGGTCTACAGAGGGAGAAACCAATATCTGAAGGCTGAGGTCATGGCTAATTTACAGCTTGTTTATTTTCAAATTTCTTAAGCAACAGGGTTCCACACATGGCAAGGTCCAATCTGTTACAGTTCTCTTCTGTTACAGCAGTTCTCCGTAGAGTATAATACATTAGTCTTTTTATTGTCTATCTTAACAAAGTTCTTTAAAATTTTAGTTGACTTGGTCACCTATATAACAAGGTTCCAATGGGATATGGCCAAATACCCAATCAAGCAATCCTTGAAGAATATCTCAGAAATTATTGCAAAGGTAAGGTAACTTGTTTTATAAAACTTCCCTATTTGAACTTGAGGTACTTATGCACAAAACTTCCTCTCAAAGCCATTGGTCTGTTTTAGTCGGCTAACAATAGTAGTGAACTTCGTAGCACTTAGTAGCCAAAGAAATAGATTAGGATGTGGCTAGGATTTGGAGAATGCTCCCTGAAGGCCATCATACTGTCTTTGCTGTTTTTTGTTTCCCAGGATCACTGAGCTAACAAATAAATAGCCAGGAAATGATGTGTACATTTCTGTTTTGCTGTACTAGCGTGTTGTTTGTGTGATGGTGTCAAACCTTGTGGGCTGTTAGCAGTGAACCAGGGAATGACCTTACAAGTCTGTAAGCCATGGCAGTCAGGTATGAGGGGAGAAATAAGCCTTCATTGTTAGATGAAGAAAGCTCATTTGAGAGTTGTTGTGCGTTTTCCTCATCTTTACTTTGGCAAAGTTTCATACATGGAGGTTTAATTTGCATTGTACTTGCTTGTGAGCCTGTAACAGGGTCCTCAGCAGTGTCTGGCTGATTGAGACAGTGAGAGAGTTCTCTGTCAGCAACCCTTCCTTTAAGATCTTCCCAGCCTCTTTTTTTCTCTTCCCTGTTTTCTGTAATCTGCAGACTGGCTCTTGGAACTGACTGTGTTACTAAATAGAAATACATAACTTAGAAAGAAGAGGCTGTTCTTGCTGCCTGTTGAGGTAGTCTTTGGAGTTGGATGTGTAGGGGCTATTGTGGGGTTGGGATGGGGGTAAGTGCTGGCAGATTTGTGCTTTTCTATAACTGCAGATTCCTGAAACTGCTACATTATTTTTTTTGCAGAGATTACAAAATCTCAATATTTTCTACAAAGCTGACAGAGAATGCAAATAGTACTTTCATTTTTAATATTTTATTTGGGACTATCACCGTATCTTGAATTTATTTCACAAATTACATTTAGAAAGTATTCCTGGAAAGCATCTGTAGTGTGGCCTTTTGTTGAAGGATGACTGACTGTCCTACAGCTCCGATGATTAGCACATTAAAAATATCTCACAGATATAAAATAATATCTGACACTAGCACATAATATTTGCTTCTTCAGAAGAAGGTGCCAAAATGAAGCACTGAACTTTTTACAGCTGTTACAGTAAAGCACTTGTTTTTGCAAAAATTAAATTTGTTGAAAAAGAAACATAGGACATGAAGAGATATGCCCTTTATTGAAAATTATCAAAGATTCAGTGTATGTTATTCTGTGTACTGAAGTCTGCTAGATAAATAATCTGCTTCAACAAAATTGTACTCCAGAACCTGAACTTTACCTGTCTTACATTCTTTATCTGCTTTAGGGACCTCACTGAGCTGTTAGGTTGGGCAGTAAATGCAGAGAAGCAGGTCTGCTGAAGTTCAGCCTGAGTCATCCTGTTGAGGGTTTCCATTTCTCTTCACATTTAGCAGTGCTTTTATTCTTTAGGGACAGCTTCAGGACACCTATGTCATAAATCTGATTTCAAAGAGTTTATAAAAGATTTTCAACTGTGAGCCATAGGTATGTGTCCATAAAGTAGAGAAGAGAAGGAAGGTGACTGAAGATGTCTTATGTTCTTATAGAAATGACCTCTAGGAGACCATATCACAGGACTTGAAGCAGTTTTGTCCCAAGGCAGAAAGAGTCCTGACATAGATAAAATCTTCATATAATCATGTGCCAAAGTGAAGATACAGGAAAATTGATAGAGCTGCATTAATTAAATTATGTGAAACCTCTTGACATGTTGATGTTAAATAATTTGAAAAGCTTGTCATATCATGAATTACTACTTTTCCTCTATGGTTTTATATCATCCTCACTCACTCGGGCAGCAGATTCTGATGTCTGTCAAGATGACTAATGGCAATTGCAGTGGGGGTTTGTCAGTTGAGAAGAAATTACAGCAGTGTTAGAAACATTTAAAATAAAATGATATCTGCTGTAACTGTCCATCAAGTTTTTTAAGCTTTTAGCTTCCAGAAGTTTTGTGAACCTCAGTGTCAATACAGAAACTTTGGAGATGGCATGTGTGCTATGTGAGAGCTGTCACTTAATTGAATCATTCTTTGAATCTGAAATTAGTCATCAGACTTATGCAAGGAGACAACCTCAATATTTTTAGTGCCCTAGTCCAACCTTTTCAGCAATCCAGGCATTCACTGAAGTGCAACAGCTTAGTTGTATGACTATGAGGCACTTGTGTATTGCCAGTGACTACCTAAATGGTTTAAATATTTGGGATTGCTCTGTGTAGAAATAGGCTCACTATATTAGACTGGCACTTTCCTTAGCAGTTCCATGAGTCTGCCTCCTTTTGCAATGACCTTCATGAGTTATTCACCAGTTCTGCTCCCAAAAAGAAGTTTATATCGTTGCTTCGTTTGGTGATTTTACAAATTTATTTTCAAGAGCTCTGTGACGGCATTGAGGTCTGTGGTTCTGTATTCTCTAACATACACTAGGAAGCAAAGCTGGTTGTTTTTTACAGTAAACTTCAGTCAGTGCAGCAGTAACAGGTTTTTGTCTAAGCAGTCATATTCTAACAGACTAATGGCTACAAATGAGAGCAATTAGATTATTGTCAATTAGGAAGTGCTGGATGGAACTGGTTTGTAAAGGCACTGTTTAGTATCAGTGGTTTTTGGGTTGTGTCATTAAGCAATGCATAGTTAAACTCGATGAAAGTCTTGATCCTTGGAAAAGGCGGAGAGTTGTCTGTCTGGGGAAGAGCTGAACTGCACAAAGGCTTAGTATTTTCTGATTAATTTTCCCCTTATGCTGTCTTCTAGATGGAAAAAAAAAGGTGCTAGTGTTACTTCTTGTAGTATTAAAAGGTTTTCATGAGGGTGTATGCCTTGTGTGACACCTGCTGAAATGTTCTGCATGTTGCTGTGCTAAAGGTTGCATCCGTCAAAGGATTTAAATAGCCTTAAGTACTCATCTGTTTAATTTTGTCATTTTCAGAGTATTTTGTCTAAAGGATTTCTATGTCTGTAAAAGTGCCAGCTTTTAATGTGTTGCCACATGAAACTAGCAGAATGTTCAGGCTTTTGAAGATTTCCTGCTACAGATGAGCCAACTTGGGTGTTACCATAAACAAGGTCACTGTTTAATTAAGTCACCTTGCTTTTAAAAGAGATTTTTGTGGAAACAAAATCATATCTGGATCTCCAAGCTGAAGTGTTTTATGCAAAAAACATGTTTTGTCAGGGTCTAAGTCTAAATAAAGGGAGAGTCTCTGTGTTCAGAAACTTGTCCCTGGGAATTTTTTCATGCTTGTACCTCCATACTACAGTGAGGAGGCAGTGAAGGAGGCAGTAGAGGCAGCCTTATAATGCCAGAGCAGCACTGTGCCAGAGCAGCACTGTGCCACGTTCTTTCACTTACCACCTGTTAGAGAGTGCACTGATTTTAACACACTGCCTCATACAGGGTACACACCAATACGAGTATGGTTACCAGTTTAAGATGTCCTGAAGTGCTTCATTTGTTTTGTATGCTTCCACTTACTGCCAAGTTATCTAGCTCTGAATGAAGTATTTTTCATAATTGTGCTAATTAAGCCATCCTTGTCAAATCCATCCTCTGGCTTACTTGAGCAGCAGTGGCAAGCTGAACATAGGTTCTGTTCTAGTTCTTTAGACACGGTTCCTTTTCTTTTCATTTTTAAGGGAGTAAACCAGATTGACAATGATCTAAAAGCAAGAGCCTCAGCATACAATAATCTGAAAGGGAATCTTCAGAATCTGGAAAGAAAGAACGCGTAAGTTGAATTACTTTTTTTAATGTAGTGCAGGAATATTATCTAAGCATGAAAACTTAATAAACTGTGGAGTGATACAGGCTCTAAGCTTAATGTGTTTTTGAGATGTTTATCCATCTTGAAGAGCAGTTGTCATAAAAGAACATTTATTACCAGCTGTCTGGTTGGTGTTAACCTACTTGTGACTTGAAGTTGAAAGGCAATTAAGAAATCACAAAAGCTTGTACGAATAGCATAAATTGCTGGAACTTTTGAGAGAAGCTTGCTGTTAGTGTGTGTGACACTGCTACTTAGGTGTCTTGTCTAAATAAGGAAGTCTTGCCTTTGCTCCAACTTAACTGGTTTTCTTCCCTCAGAATTTACCAGCAGAGACAGCTGCTGTGTACACGCAGATAATAAATTAAATCAGGCCTGCGTGTTGTCTTGTCACGTACGTGTGGTGATTATCTGAAATACAGATGAGGTACAGTACTTCTTCTGTGCAAATGTGGTTGATTAGTGTGCCTGAACCCTGCCATTACAGTGACTGGCACAAGGCTGCTGGCTGATTCAGAGCCATGGTCATGCCACTGACAGTACGTGACAAGCTGTTCTAGGAGTGAGACATAAGTTCTGTGCTAAGCCATGGCAGTTCGTCAGCTGAACGCTGCTAAACCTATGTGTGTTCTTGGTCTTTTATGAATATGAGGAAATACACTGCTTTCAGTTTTTATTGATGTTCTGTATGTAGATCCATACTACCTTAGTTATAACTCTGTGTACTAGTCTGCAGTTGATGGTTTTGATGATCCTTGCAGTTTAAAATAACTTCTAAAAAGACAAGTTGGCAACTTAAGCATGTGACGTATTTGGAATATGGAAATGACGACAACAGTGGAGCTACTGATAAAAATGTCAGTGACTGTGGATAGTGAGATAAAAAATGCATATAAGGACATTTTGTTTGCTCTGCTAATAGCAATTGCATGGGTAAAATGTATCTTTGAGAATGCTATATTATCAAGCACTGTAAACTGTTATCCAGACAAGTTCAATTCTTAAACATGTAATTGTTCTGGCTGTCTTTGTTTCTCTGCAGGGGAAGCTTGCTAACCAGAAGTCTTGCTGATATTGTAAAGAAAGAGGACTTTGTACTTGATTCAGAATATTTGGTCACATTATTAGTGATTGTGCCGAAGTAAGTTTATTCATCCTAAGAACAGAATACAGTAAGAAATATAAATCAAATAATAGATCTCACAACCCTATAATACTGTAAGAATAACATCTGAATTTACTTGGGGCTTTCTTGGATGAGCAAACAGAACTGTTAAGATGTTCAGGAGAGATCAGTGAGCATCTGTGCCTGTGTTCCTTGTTCACAAAAACTCCTCATAAGGACTGCTGAGTGCTCATGAATTTCTTGAAGAAACTGGAGATGAGATTTATGTCTCTTATCCAGCGTTTGCTATGACTAGTCATGTTCCAGATGGTGTCCTTACGAAAATAAGTGCTGAGTAAAAACATGGCTTGTTTTACATTAGAAGGCTTAATCATTAAATTATCCTGGTTAGGACTATGCCAACTTTCACCACTTAGTGAGTGAACTCTTTACTGCTTTGCCCTGCACGTTTTTTAGATTGCCTGAACACTGATTTTTTTTTTTTTTTTTACAAGTCTCTGCCATTGGAACCCTGCTTATGTCCTATCGAAAGCTTGCTGGGGGAACAGGCTGTTCTCATTTGAAATGTTTGAACAATAGAAATCTCATGTTTTCCCCTGGCCAAGGAAAGTGGTGAAACAGATGCTCTCAAAACTGTTGTAAAATGAGAAGACGGCCTTTGACTGTCTTTCTGGAGCTGCAAGCAAAGAGAGCTTCTGATTTATGAGACACCCACAGGCTGTCTTTAACACAGGAACCATTAGAGTCTGTCACGTGTCAAACTCTAGTGAAGGAAAAATGGGTTTGTGGTGGCTTTAGCAGAAAGCAGATGGTTAGGATATCTCAGCTGTTATTTTTCTTTGACTTGTTTTTGCTGTTGAAAGGAAGGAACCTCTTCAAACCAACTACAGAAAGGCAGGGATTCCAAAATTCCCAGTCCTTCAGGCAAGTGCAGGGCTCTAGGGAATCTCTTTATAATTGTGGAAGAAATATTCCTCTGCTCAAAAGAGCAGAGTTGCATGAGGAATTTATGATTAACCTTGACAGTTAATTCCATTTGGTCCCCCCTGAGATCTGTACTTAATGATGATTTAATTTCATAGTTCTTTGATTTAAAAAATGCTGCACTTATAAATTGACACAAAGACTGAAAATATGGTACTTTTGCCATCACTATAGTTTATTTATCAATAATTATAAAAACAGGATGCAGAGAACTGAGCATTTCTTCAGTCCTGCATATTTCTTACAACCTACACCTGAGATGGAAGATGTGATGATAAATGCTTTTATCTTAAAAAAAACCACTTTGATCCATTAATCTCAGATTAAAAGTCTAACAATAACCTGTGTATTCTCTAGGTTAAATTACAATGACTGGGTTAAGCAATATGAAACACTAGCAGAGATGGTTGTACCACGTTCCAGCAAGTAAGTTGTTAAATGCTAAATGTCATTTTTGCATGTGCTGTGTTTCAGGAGCATTCTTTATCTAGGAAGACTTTGAATTTTAAAGATTGGTCAAAAAGTTGTCAGTATGTCTAGCTTTATAGCTTTATTTGATCAAATAATTGAGGAAAGATCCAAACGAACTCTAGGGTTTACAAAGTTATCAACCTTAACTTATGTGAGAAGAGTAAGAGAACTGAAAAGTTAGTCTAGTTCTGGTCAGATACATTCAGCTTCTATCTGGAGTGTGGTGGAGATAAGCAACAAATGCTGGCTGCTGGCCTGTGAGCTTTAGGTCTCCATTCACAGACTTGAAACAAGTTGTATGAAATCTTTGAAAACTTCCAAAAGAATGGAGAACTGGAAGTGTAAATGGTTTTGTTGTGTACAAAAAAAGGTAGCTTGTCTCTTTGGGTCCCTGGTATCAAGCTGTTGCTAGGTGCTGTGGTGGGCAGGATTAAACCACTTTAGCAACCTTGTAACCACACCGAAGATAAAGTCCACATGTAGCACAAAGCATCGGTTTGTGGTTAATTTTGTGGTTTTGGTCAGGCAAATCTGATATTACCAGTCCTGTGCCAGTTAAAAAATCTGAACTTGCTCTGGATAGCTTCACATCTGGAAGACCTAGTGGTTCAGAGGCTAGTGGTTCAGAGTTAATTATTGGGAAACCATGGCCTGGAGCTAGCTTAAGAAAAAGCAACTTGTTAAACTGCTAGATAATGCTTGTGTTGAACACAGTATGACATTCAGGAACAGTCTGAATCTGTTCAAGCTTTTTTTCCCCTAAGATAAAGCCTCAAAATAAGCAATATTATTTTTAATTATAAAGTGGTAAATCTAGGAGACATCTTTACAGCCTAAGAAACATTTTCTTTTTGGCAACCTGTATCTTTTTAATTTGTATACTTTTCTATTTTATATCCATTTCATTTTTCTTTAAAGCATGTTTCTAATAAATCTGTAGTCCAAGGATTTCAGTATTAAACCAGCTTCAGTTGCTTTTTTTGTTAAATAATTTTTAATTTCAACAAATATTATATGAAGTGGGTTTGTGTTATGAAGTCTCTGAATGTGAACTGTAAGCTGCCATCATTTATGAAGGGAGTAATTAAGAGCAGTCAGTTATATTCTGTATGAGGTGCTTAATTTGGTAACTAAATCCTGTATAATTATCTACATTTATGTCTTGCCTTGTAGCAATAAAGTACAACATGTGGTACTGTGTGACTGATCTGTGCTGACTTGAACCTGATGAATTCTGACGCTTGGTTTGTTTTCTGTCTGTGTAGTGTACTCTTTGAGGACCAAGACAGCTACCTTTGTAATGTCACCTTGTTCAGGAAGGCCGTGGATGACTTCAAGCACAAAGCCAGAGAGTATAAGTAAGGGATTTTTGTGTGCATTCTGTCTCTCATGCTGTGAAGGATCTCTAGATAGGCACTTCTGATTTTATTCACTTCCAAATGCAGATTTATGGTCCGTGACTTCCAGTACAATGAAGAAGAGATGAAAGCCGATAAAGAAGAAATGAATAGACTGTCAACTGACAAGAAGAAACAGTTTGTAAGTCTTAATAAACTGGTCATTATAGAAATATGAGACATCTAAGAAACTTGTTATTACTACTTAAAAATTTCATGAAGTGGTGATTCAGAGAAAGCACTGTAAGGATGACATGATGTAGCCAGCCTGCCACCCAGCTCATCTGCTCCAGGATAATTGAATTTCCTGCAGCACAAGTGCTCCTCACTGCATTGAACCAAGGGCTGGTATTGCAGCTGATAGTGTTTGAAGTTTGAAAATGGACAAGTATTTGAATTACATAATCAGATATTACTAAAATGATCTTTAATATAGTTAAATCATGATAACTGAGATGGGGAACTGAAGAGACAATGGGAGGTCTCATTAAATGTCTCTTTACTTTGTATCAAAACACTCTTGAACCATTAGGTGCATAGTGAACTCTGTCTTTAACTTGTCTTTTATTATCATGGTGCAGATATTGAGTAGCTGCTCAAAGATGCATAATGGACTGAGTCTTTTTCTGATGTTTGAATAGCATATTATTTTTTCCCTCTTCTCTTTCACAGGGGCCTCTGGTTCGGTGGCTGAAAGTTAATTTCAGTGAAGCTTTCATTGCATGGATTCATGTGAAAGCATTACGTGTTTTTGTTGAATCTGTTTTAAGGTAATGAGGCAGATTTGAATAGTGATTTTCTTCCTAGAATTGGTAAGAATTTGCATCTAGTTTGGGTTTACCAAACTGAAGCAGACAAATGCTGCTCTTCTGGGAAGGAGGAGGCAAATTGTAGGGCAATAGCTCTCTTGTTGTGAAATATTTGAGGAAGATATTTGTGTATCCTCCCCTTGGCTAGTCTTTTTACTATTTTTTTATTATTTTTACTATTGCTTTAGGTGTTGCAGATATTCTGTATGTAGCAGGGAGACACATTTGGTGATTTTTAGGTTAATTTATGAGCTGCTTGTAACAAGAACTAACTGCATCTTATATTTAAATGGCAAATTGCAATAGTTCAGAATAAAAACTGTTTGGGGTTTCAGTAACATAGTTTGGCATCATGAAATGTATGCTTTTTCTTTAAGACATGCCTTTTGTAGTCTAAACTTTTCAGTATTAAACCACTCAATATTCTAACTAGAAGAATTACCTGCTTCTTTTCTTCATACTATTCACAAGTGTGTTACTAGTCAGGAACAGCTGTAGTTGTTCTGCAAAGGAAGGACCTTTATTTTTTATAGCTGAAGACATTCCTACCAAGGTCAGCAAAACGCAAGGTGTTTGTAGCCTTTTTGATAAGTTGAGGAGAAAAAGAACACAAATCACATGAACTTGTGTTTGTGCTGCTATGGCTTCATTGTGAAGACAAAACTTGAGTAAAGAACAAAGCTGAACTTGATTGGAATGTTGGCAGCTGTTTCCACACTCCTAGAAAGGAGGATCAAGTAGAAACTACATTGTCCACCAAGTATCATAAGCAAAATAAATTATGGAATGTTCAAAATTTAGTCTGAGTGTTCAGATAACATTGAGAATTATGCTAAATACTCAAGGATTTAAAACTATTTTTAAAATATTATTGCTTCAATTTTATTATTTTAAACTTGAAGTTGTACTTTTTTATGTCTTATGAATTGTAGACACGGAATGGTTTTGCAAAAATTGAAATGAGCAGAATTTCCTCTTCAATAGGATTCTTTCTCAAAATAAAATTCTGCTTTGAATTACGAAAGAGGGTTTATTTCAGCATTTCCATAGTTTTCTACTTGACTTCCTCAGGTACGGTTTGCCAGTTAACTTCCAGGCAATGTTGCTTCAGCCTAACAAGAAAACAATGAAGAAACTGAGGGAAGTTCTGTATGACTTATACAAACACCTTGACAGCAGTGCAGCAGCTATCATTGATGTAAGTACTTTTTAACTGCTACTGGTATATTTAAACAAAGCAAAAAGTCTATTGGCATCGTTAAAAAACTATACCTCTCTATATTCTGGATTTTCTCACAGTACAGAGAATTTTGTCTCCTTAAAAAATGCTGCTTCTGTTTTACACTTTTGCAAGGCAGATGGTATTTAAAGTTGCAACTGATATATTTGAAGAGCTGTGTGATTCAAAAGTCACACATAATTTCTCCTTACTGTATTCTTTCCTACTACTGATGGAAAGATACAGACTGCAAGTTAGCATAGTGGTCCTCTGCTGAAGAAGGCTGAATCATTGTCAAAATGGAATCAGCCTTTCCATCTGTAGAGATTTCATTTTCATGTGTAAAACTGGTTTGTTGGGAGGCTTGTTCTACTAATTGGCTTTGTATTGAAAAGCAGCGGTTTTCATAGTTAAAAGTTAACTAAAGATAACATGAGTTTAGCTGAATTAAAAAAGATTGTTAACATTATATTGAATGTAATGTAGTTCCAGACCTTTTTGTGGAAAGAGCATGTGAGACAATTTAGATGACAATTAAAGATGCTGAATTTACGTAGCTTCCTGGATCATTCAGCACCTTATAACATTCTTACCAGAAATTGACAGTGTTTAGATGTAGTAGTAATGATCTGTTTGCTGTAGCAATGGATGTGAATTATGGATACAGAACTAATTAAATTTTGAAAAAGCACTTAGTATTTTCTTTGGAAAAATACTGGTAGTCATTTGTCAAAGTTGTAACTTTAGCTGTTATTTGAACAGTCACTTGAACATGAAAATTTAAGCTTGAAGTCTTACCTAGCCTATTTGCTTCTAAAACACACGAATATTTCATCCACTTCTTAATTGTCTGAATTGTAAGAGTATAACTGGTTTCAAAACTTTATTTGCAGGCAACTATGGATATTCCAGGTTTAAACCTCAGCCAACAGGAGTACTACCCATATGTGTACTACAAGATCGATTGTAATTTGCTGGAATTCAAGTAAAAATTCCCTAACATGACAATCTTCTCAGTGTTGGTGTAAACAAACAGAAGTGAGTTTGAAGTATAGTAATACTTTTAACATTCTACTAATCATATGCTTGCTTCTTATGTTAGGTGAATTGAACACACTGTGGTCCATCTCTAGACATTTTCTTTTTAAAGAACAGTGTAGGTAACCAGCTTTTAATCGACTATGTCTGTAAATGTATATTGAGAGAACTGAAGTATTTATAAACAGAGTGATTTATTTAAAGAAAAGCTTATCCCTCTTTCATATGGTGGTCTGTGTTAATTCCATTTACTGTTGTTTATAAAAAAACCCTTGTTTACAGAAGACTAGTGTAAATGTTCATGGCCATTTTGTTAATTTGATTTAGTAGATACAACTGTGTTAACGTTGTTGAACTGTGATGTAAAGTATGTAAAATTGGTATGAAATCGTGCTTTATGAATGGTTTAAAATTACAATTGATGCACTGTAAACACAGGAAAAATAAACATACCTGTGCAAATGTGTCACTTTCTTGTACCATGTAAAATTGCAGATACTTGTGTCTAAACTGAAGCAATGTGTTAAGTCTTTAATAGTGCTGCAACCTGCACACACTGGTGCAATTGGCTTCAACACAAGTGCTTTTAAGAAATGCAGGAATTAATTTTGCTTTGTGCAGAAAGGCTCAAGTATGTTGTTTGGCCACCACACATATGTATGAATGGTTTCGTGTTTATATCTTTGTGACTCTAAAGATGTGAGACAGTTATTCGGAAGATGATGGCAAGCTGGGATAACAAGCTAGGCTGAGGTGGGATTTTGGTAATTCTTCGTTCTTTTCAGTCAGTTGAAGCTTTAGACTATTTTATGGCTTTGTATACTGTGCTATTAGATACTCAGTTGGTTGGTTTTTTTTTTTTTTTTGCAACATATGTTCTACCACACGGAATGTGACAGCTTCCTTTTAATATGGGTACAGAGGAATTGTTTATTTTTGTAATAGCCATTACAAGTATTCTACCTGTCTGAGTAGTTAAATATGCAGTAAAAAGCTGCACTACTGCTTAAAACTGACTTGAATCAGGAGACTGGAGGAGTGCTGATTTGTCAAAAATAGTATTTGAAGTAACCACTGTATTCTTTTCTCATTTAGTCCCTAATTGAAAATAACCAGTGCTTTGGCTGTATAGAGCCAAAGTATAGAGCTTTCAGCTGTGGGATCTCGAATCATAACCCAGCAGCACCTTGGAGGAATTGGCTAACTTTCTAAGCCTGCATTGAGATGTCTAATTATTAAAAGGGGAGTCTGGCTTTTGAGTGCAAGGGTTGCATCTAGCTACTGATTTTGACAGGGTTTGATGTCTATGAAAATATTTGCTGTGTAAATTTATATTTTCTTTTCTTCTTATTTTTATAGACAAAAAGGGAAATAGTGAGATCAAGTGTCCTGTTGTGGTCATATTTCTGCTCCTCCTGCTTCTCATTTCTTTACAGAAGATAACAGCTGTATACTGTGTTGTCCAGGCTGTTAAAAGTGTGCCCAAGTGGAAGAGGTTTTCCCTTTTATCACCCAGCTCTGCCTCTTCCACTGGGTTTTGTTACTGTTGCACACAAAGATCGTCATCTTAGTTCTGAGCCCACTATAACATGTACACTGCTTAAAGGTAAAGGGTTTTTTTTTTTGACCTGCTTCTCTAATCACAGGAGGAATCAGGCTAAACTGTTGTCTCTGTTCTTCACCTCACTTCTCTTTTGATTTTGTTTTCAAAGCCGTTCTACAAACAAGTGTGGGTAAGGGCTTAGTTTTCCAGTAAGTACTGTATGAAATGCTTTGCTGTCGATGTGACCCTGTTCAAGATACTGGTACCTGTTCAGTCAGCCTTGGAGTGTTCTGAAATGGTAGCAAAGGGCAGGTGGACAACAGAATGACACCTCCATCCAAAGTGAAGGAAGCAGTCAATATGCTGAAAACCAGACAGATGTGGAAATTCTGGAGAAATGGGCTGACAGGCGCTGCATGGAATTCAGCAAAGAGATTTGCCAAGTCCAGTGCTGGGGGACAAATAACTCTTACCCTAGTCTGGACTAGCCAGGAAGCAGCACTGTAGAGATGAGCTGGGATTGCTCATGGGAAACTAGTTGTGCTTGCTTGTGGCCAGCCATCTCCTGGGGTGGCTGTTAGCAGGAGGGTAGCCATCCTTCCCCAGTATTTGGGACTTGTAAAGTCATGTCTGGGCTCCGTAATGCAAGAAAATGGAGTACCACAATGGAGAAAGTTCAGTGGAGGCTACCCAAACTTGTCAGGGAGATGGAGCATGTGACACTGACTGGGAGAGTCGTATCTCTCCATGCTGGGGAAGAGATGGGGAAAGCAAGGAGCAGATTTTACTGATATTTACAACTGTGTGAACAGAGGATACAGAGAAGATGGAGCCTTCTGATGTGCCTGAGCACTTCTCAGAGGTATGTGGCAATAAGAAGAGACAAAGGATGCAAATTTGAATGTGAGACAGTCTCACTGGAGGCTGTGGTGGGTTGACCTTGGCTGGTGGCCAGCTACCCACCATCCTGCTTGATGGATGAGCAAACAGGTGAGCAAACAAGGTGATAAAGCTCCTGAGTTCAGATAAAGATGTAGAAATTGCTTACCAGTTACTGTCACAGGCAAAATAGGCTAGACTTGGGGACGATGGCAAAGTTGGAGTTGCAGAAGTTTATTGCAGGTTCAAGAAGATTTGGTTTGTGAGAAGCAGACAAAAAGTAAAACACCTTATCCCCTTTTTTTTCCTGAGGCTCAGTGCTACTCCTTTACTCCTAGCCTCTGTTGTTCTGTCCAGCAGCTTAGAGGGATGGGGAATAGTAGTTACGTTCGTAATAATTCCTCTCTACCTTCTCCTCATGCATTTCCCCTGCTCCAGCATGGCTCCTTCCACAGGCTGCAGTCCTTCAGAGTAACCTAGTCTAGCACAGATCCTCTGTGAGTCACGTTCCTTTCAGGGCTTGTCCCTGTGGTCTGGTTTGGGCCCTCCGAAGGCTACAGTGGGGATATGTGCTCTGGCACAGACCTCTAATTAGGCTGCAGGACAGTTCTGCTCCCCTGTGATCCACTCTGTGGGCTACAGGGAAATAAATACCTGCAGTGCATTTCCTTTCAGTGATGTATCTAGTCTGGCATTACCTGTGGCTGAGTAGACTCAAAATTGCTGTTTAAAAGAAGGGAAATTTGCACAGTATTAAATATTAGTAACCACCCTGGAATAGCTGGTGTCTGGATATTGTTGGGCCTTCCTTGTGGGGAAGAGAGATACTTTGGATACAGGAGCTGGCAGTCAGTCTCTGCTAGACTTGGGAAAAGCTAGAACCAAACCCACATAATTTTACAGTTTATTTCTGTGGTTCTTCAAAGATTTCTGGCAAATGAAACAAGGTTAAAACTGTAGAAATGGAAATTATTCATTTTGTTTCCAGGAAGTAGGCCAAGTGATTAGGCTAGAGAGTAATTCGTGGAAGAAATGAAAAACATAGTATACCCTGGAATGTGGAAGTATAGGAATTTTATTTTTGTTATAATTATGTAACAACAGATGATTTATGTCCTAATAGGAAAAGCAGACATAACTGGATTGTCACAATTTACATGTCTGTAATCAAAGTCTGAGAAGGGGAGACAGCTACTGCCCAGCACAAGTATCAAAAATAGCAATGTACTAGTCTTTTCAGAAATTTAACATAGATCTTGAAATGCTGATGGATGCCTTTGAAAGCTGACAAATACAACCTAGTAAGGAAATTGTGAGAAAGTATTACCTGCAGTGAGTTCCAGGATCACCACGACTGGGAAGAAGAATGAGCAGAGAACTGGGGAGAGGCAGAGGGATTGTGGTAGCCAGGAGCTTGTAGAAGGAGCAGTTAAACAGACCTAGTGGATCATTACTTGTTGCAACTGAGGGGCCTGGTAGGCCTCTCTGGCGATCAGTTGCCTAAGGGCAAAAATGCCTAGTCATGGTGACTAGGCAAAAGAAGCCCTCTCCCGCGCTCGGACCCTCTGTTATCTCTCTGTAAGACCATAGGTCACTTTGAACCCTGACCCACACCATTGGACCATTTCTCAAAACCTTGGTACCCTATAAAAACCCCACATTTTCCCCAGCTCAGTGGAAGAGCTGTCCCTGATACCCTTCACAGAGGATGCAATAAAGATTCTCCTGTGGAACTTCATACAGCGCTTCTCTCTCTCTCTCCCTGTGTCTGCTGTGGCACCCTAGCAAGCTTATGAGCTGAGAATCACTGCTAAAGAGCTGATCACTGCTAAGAGCTGCATATCACTATAACTTAGCTTGCTAAGGGTCGCCTGTGCCTGGGAGCTCTGCCAGAGGTGCTTGGGCAGGGGGGTGTGTAGATGCCCTCCTAACCAGGAATAACCAAGGCAGCCGAGACCGACCTGAGCTAGCCCCGGGAGGAAAAACAATAATTACTGAACAGGAAGGGCTATGGGGGAGCATCACATAGCTCAGGTCAGAGCAGGAGAGGATTTCAGTGAACTTTGGGGAAAATGAACCACCACAAACTTGTTGGAAGAAAACAAACATCACTCTCTTTTAAAGAATAGCAAGAAGAGGATCTGGGGAACTACTTCTGGGCAGCCTGACCTTGATCTCTTGGAAGGACGAAGGAGCAAACTCTGCCAAGGACAAGAAGATGATTAAGGGTAGTCAGCTTGGATTTGATGGACTTCTGCAAAGAGATGATTGGATCAGTAGATGAGAGCAAAGCAGTATAAGTTTGTTTATCTTGGCTGCAGTGAGGCCCCTGATGCTGTCTCCTCTAGCATCAAACTGATGGAGTACAGAGTAGGTAAATGCATGGTGAGGTGGACTGAAAAGCAGGTGAATTTATGGGGCCAAAAGCTTGTAATCAGTGAGACAAAGTCCTTGTAGAAGCCACTAGTTACTACTAGTATATCCCAGGGTTCAATACTGAGGCCAATATTTTTAGACTTTTTTTACCTGGATGATGGAACAGTGCACCTTCACCAAGTTTGCTGGTGACACAAATCTGGGAGGAGAGGCTCATATGCCAAATGGTCCCTGCTGGAGGCCCTCAATACACTGCAGAAGTAGGAACATGGGGACTTTATGAAGTTCAACAGAGGGAAGTGTCAAATCCCACATCTGGGGAAGAATACCAGATTGGCCATGTACCAGTACAAACTGGTAGCCAACTGTCTGGGAAGCATTTTTGCAGAAAAAGGGCCCAGGACTCCGTTTGGAAAAGTTGAGCATGAGGCAGCAACATGCCCTTGAAGTGGAGAAGGCCAATAGCCCACCTTAGGAAGAGCACTGCCAGTGGTTGAGGAGGGTGGTTAGTCCCACACCACAGCTCAGCAGTGGTTGAGGTTGGTAGGCACTATTGAAGACCATCATCTGGTCCTCCCTCCTCAAGCAAGGTCAGGAAGAACAGATTGCTCAGGACTGTGTCCAGTAAGGGCTTGAAAATCTCCACAACCCTCTGTGTGCAGTCTTCCTGGTGTTCAACCAACCACGTAGTAAAACTGTTCTGTTTAAACAGGACAAGATGTGTCTCTGGGCACCACTGAGAAGTCAGGCTCCCTCTTTACATCTTCCCATTAGTATGAATAAACACTGGTAAGGTGCTCTTGAGACTAATTATTTTTTTGAGCAGAGGGTAGTGAGGGCTTCTGCAGTGTTCAAGCACTTGTTTTCTGGGGCTGTTTTTGTTGTAAGGAATGGAGCTCCTGGATGTGGCAATGCATGGTGACCAGCAGATGTAGAATCTTCTGGTTTCTTTTTGACTATATAATATTCTGAAATGTTTAGCATTCAAACCTCTGTATTAATGCAGTTTGCATGAAGATATTGATTATTTTGAAAGCTTTTTGAAAGATAAAGGTATCTATGATCTTCTGAACTATTAGGTAGAAAAACATTTCAGGCAGTGTCTGATTTCTGAGCAGAAATATTTAGAAAATCATTTCTTCCCAGATATCTTTGTACTTTAATTGTGGTTTTCTGGCAGAATTCCCACTGCAGACGGGATGTTTGAATTGTGCTCCATCACTTATGTCAACAATTGCAGTGTTTGTCTTCCACCCAACCAGGACTGGATTCTTAGAGTGAAAGACTCTAGTATTTGCTAGCAGCTTAGTATTTGTTTCCAGGCAGTGTGTAGTTTATCATATGCTGACTTAAACATCTTGAAGAGCACAATGGGTGAGTTGAGTCAGAAGCAAATGGTGTCACACTTCACGTCATGGGGATAGGATCCCTGCCTGGGATCGTTTCATGTTCCTTACAAATGAACTCTGTCACTCTCTGTACTGTGGCACAAATGGCAAGAATTACGGGTGGACTAAAGCATCAATGTTTCCTCTTGCAGAGGTCTGGGTTTGTTTCACCAAGAAGCTCACATTTTGTAGGCTCTGGGGAAATACAAGTGTAATATTTGTATTCCTGAAACTTGACTGAGTAGAATGTGGTTTTCCCAAGGTTCTTTGGAGTCTGTAATTATGTTGTTGCACTGCTGTATTTCCCTGAGACACTGGGCGAGATGGTGCTGGTGGGACCTGGGAAGCTGTGGCTCTGTGGATACTTTTGGACAGTCCTGCATTGGATAGAGCCAACGAGAAAACTACAGGGGAAACTGCATTGGGCAAAAGGAGATGGTGGAGAGCCAACTTTGAACAGATTACATGCTAATTTCATGCTAAAGAGTTACAAGGAGCAGTGTGAGTGTGCACACCATCGTAGGACTGATCGCTTAGTTTTGGCCTCACTAACACTTTTCTGAAAATGCAGTGGGTTTAGCTTTTGTCCTCTGTAGGCTGATCAAGGATCTCTCCTGGCTGACTGAGTGCGTGCTGTCATGTCTCCTTGAATTGCTTTGGTTGCATCATCTGCACAAATGAAATCTGTATTTTTCACCTCTAGAGAGCGACTTCGAGCTGCTCTGAATAACTGCTGCAGTAAGGCTCTCATGAAGCCTTAGCTGATTGATTTGAGTTTGAACTGAGGTGTTTGGTCTTTGAATGGTCTCGTGGTCTCATAGTACAAAGGAGGTCTTTAATATTGTCCATAATTATTATATTTTGCTCCCTAAAGATTTATGTGGTGCCAAGCACATATCCAGCTTGTCACTGAAGAGCCTGAAGCAATTGGCATGTCCCAATTGTGAAAGAGAATCCTGATGGACTCAGAATTACTACTTAAAATGGTGTATGTCTAATTTAAGGTCCATTATGAGATTTCAATATTTGAAAAGTAGATTCTTTGACTGCACTGTTTACTAGTACTGCTTATTTTACCAATTGGTAAATGAAGAAATTTGAGGGATCATACGTATTTTCCATCAAAGCAAAAGTCTTCAGCTTCTAACCTTCTGTACCATCCCCTTTTGCAATGTTCAACCCTGCTCCACACCCATGGCAACAGGAGTGATCCTGCAGCTGAAGGCTGCAGAACTTAATGCAGGCCTTTTAATCTTTTTCTCTTTTAAAATAGATTTGTGAGGTTTTTGATCTGTGAAAATATTCCCGTAGTTTCTGAATTACTAAGTTTTCTTCCTACAACAAAGTTAAGTTTTTAGATCAAATACTCAAAATGTAGAGCTTTGATAATTTCTAGTACTGCCTGGCAGAAGGTTGTCTTTTCCTTTCGGACTCTTCAGGAGGAATTTCTGGTCTCTGGGGACACATGGGGTATCATGACACATTTGCTTTGTCTTGCACATGTCTGTTTTGCTATTCTCTACCTTGTGTGAGCAATAGCATCAGCCCAAAGCAGATCTGCCAGCTGGTCCAGCTGAACTCCACCTGTTTTCCCTTGTCCTGGTTACCTCCTTTGGCTAAGAGAAAACAGAAAAGCTGTTTTCAGCCAAACTTTACCTGTAAACATGATGGAGAAAGCAACTGTAAGAAGTGTCATTCTGGGTTACATGGGACAATCTCACTGGTAAGGCCCTGCTCTCCCACAGCAAGGCAGCCAGGAGCAGGGCCTCAGCCCTGCTTGCTTCCCAGTCCTGTGCTGCCTGTCACATCAGCTTGGTTACATTACTCTGTCACAGGTCATTGCATGTTCCTGACTGAATCTCTTAGTTCTCTGTCCTTCTGCAACTCCAACTTTCCCATTTTCCCCTTTACCCACTTCTTTACACTCTTCTACTCCTCCCTTTCCTTGTTCCTCTTGCATTTATAAACTGCCACACTACCAGAGGTTGTAGTTTTGAATGTTTTCATGTTGCTAAGTGATATTTTCCCTTTCTTCTCAACATCCTGGTTTTCTTTCATGTGTTTAGTACCTGCAGTCCCCACTTGGTTGCCCTGAATTCAGATGCATTCTTGTCTTTATCTCCCACAGCTAAACAACAGCTTAACTTGCCACATTCACCCTTGTGAAAGCTTGTAGTCATTACTGAAACTGTTTTCTTGGACACTGCTGCTTCAGAATTGGTTATATTTCACAATGTATTTGTTGACTGTGTTGTGTGTTGTTACAAGAGACTTGCAATCTGCTCATAAGGGTTTATCCAACCTGGACCAGGCTCTGGAGCATGTGACTTGAGGCCCATCATGCTGCAGCAATCTTCAGTGCCCCAAAGTACCGTGAAGCAAAGGACAGGCTCATTATTTGGCCAATCTACTCATTAGGCTCCACTGATAAGGGGTCTGTAAATATTAAATTACGTATGGATTTTCAGCTACTAATGGTACAGCAAGTAATCAAGAATGAAAAGACACAATTCTCACCAGCTGTTGGAGTCAAACTATCCATAAAAATTCCAGTTACCCCTTGTGAAACTGTGGATCAGAATTACCTATGTCAGTGTTCTTTCAATGTAATTCAAGGTTAAATAAGTGTCAGAAAAAGATAAACATAAAAACAAGCATCATGAGCTTAGATGAATGCAATAGGAAATACCCAGCATATGCAGCCAGAGAGTTCATGGCCAGGTGCCAGGCCTGGGCTGCTTCTAGGACCACTGTGGCACCACAGAGGCTCTGTTGGCCTGCCACTGATACCCTGGGCATTCAGGTGGCTGTGAAGTGCTCAGCACCTTTAGAGACACTGTGAGGCCAAATTTAGATTTTACTTTTTCAGACCGTGATGAGTAATCTGTGTACAGAGAGGAATGTCTGCGATGCAGAGCCCCAGTCTGTAGGAATTTCTTATTAATGAGTATTTTTGGCTTCTTTCTTCCCCCAGCAGATGATTTTCCATTTAAAATAATGCTGAACCAGTGGGATGCAGTTATTGTGCCTCTGCTGTTCCCTGCACACAGCCTGGTGTGAAGTGGCAGGGTCTGCCTTGGCATGGGATTGTACCACTTGCTGAGTGTATCTGCACATCTGGAGAGGATTAGTTCTGACACCACTGCTGTGCTGATGGATCCTGCCTCTACACCAGGGAAACTGATTTCAGCAGAGTGTTGTGAGAGTCCCTGTGTCTGCACTTACAGAGAAGCTGTAAAACATCAGATTTGAGTTCCTGGTGGCAACAAAATCTGAAATTAATAATGACCAACAATTCTGTGCTAGATAGTAGGTCAGTGACATTTTTAACTGGGGTATATAACCTTGAAGAATAGAGCTTATATCAATTCTATTTCATCAGTATGAAATGGAAATAGCAAGTTTCTTCCTGAATACCAGACTGGTGTAATATAAGTTCTTCACTTAAACTGTCCAAAATAGTTTCTAAAAATAGGTGATACACCTGTAATGGCTAAATTTTCATAAGTATTTAGAAAAATGCTTGTAAGTGCGTATCTTTGAGCATCTTTGTTACCAGCTAGAGGTGCTTTTAATCCAATTTCCCTCTGGTCTTGACCTGGGATTGTCACCTTGTGGAAATGGCTGTGTGTGGTTTAGAAAAAACATCTTTGCCCAGCTTTGGCAGAAAGGGCTTGGCTGACTCTCTTGCAAAGGACTTTTTCCTTCTCTGAAGGTATGAGGTGGTCCAGTGGCACTGTAGATGAATGATGATGGATGAAAGAACCAAACCTTTTGGAATTGTGTCTCTGAGGAGACAGCACTGAAGCAAGCCTGAAACACCAACACACCTCATGGGCTTGGGTGTATTTTCTGTAGAGGCTAAGCAGACTTTTACTGCCACCATGTTCAACACTGTGACTGCTGTAGCAGGGATTAGTAATACAAATAATAGTTTCAAACCCGATATTCTGAGTGCTTTTGAGTGGGACCAAACTGTGGAAAATTGATAATTAAACTATTTAGGAAGAATTAGCCCAGCTGATACCAGAATGGATTATGGTACCTACATCTTGGTATTTTTCTAAAAACTACTGGGGTTAGTGCTGTAAATGAGTGGTTTCAAATTATTTTAGGATATTTTCTTATGGAAAATATATTAAGACAATAATTAGGTAAAAATAAGCTTACGTTCTTAAAAAAAACCCAAAAACCACAAAATACTTCCAACACTTCAGTTTAAGATTTATTAAATATTTCAGGTGGCCTTATTAAAAGGTATTACTTAAGACATATAAAAAGATTCTCTTTTGTTTCTGTGAAAAAAAGCTGTTGTAATAATAAAGCACATTGTTCATTCAAGCACTTCAAACTTCAGAGCTTAAAAACTCATACCTAAAATGAGCAGATTACATGTCATCCCCATTTCAGTTAATGATCTCTTGCCACTTGTTTCTGTCAGACTTGGATTGCACTCAAAATGCTAAATCAAACCTACAATTTTCCTGTTGTGCTTTGCTGGAGGACAGTTCAGGCTCCTAATTCAGGCCTTTGTATCTCTTACTGGCTCTCACACAGCTGACCCCAAGGAATGTAATAGTCAAACCAGAATAATAAGACAAAATGCATTTTTGTTTAAAATAACTGTGTGGATACATCGTTCCTCTTGAACTATTTCCTAATTGAAATTTAAAAAGCCCAACAACCCAACCAAAAATCAAACCCACAAAAACTCCCTCCACAAAAAAACCCAAAACCCACAAACAAACTAACAACAACAACAAAAAACCCAAACCAACACCAACAAACCCACAACAAGAGGTCTTTCACAGCATTTAAATTCAAGTTTTAGAAGATGTGAATTCCACAACAACCTCTGGAAGTGGATCATCTGCTTTACAGAACAATTTTTAATATAATTACTAACACCTTGTCCTATCTTGAGCAAATATTGGCAAAGGATATTATCTCAAAGCAATACATTTTGAAGCAGCCAACCTTTTTGCATAACATGGCAAAGGAACCAGGATGTGAGCATTTCCTGCACAAGAATGGGAGGAGCAGGGTTAGCAGACAGAAGGCAGCTTACCCAAAGTGTGGAATTCAGCTCTAGACAGTGGAAATGGTGTTGTCTGCCTGTGAGCTGGCTGTCTCAGCTCTCACAGACAAGCTGTGGAGCAGTTTGTTAGTGCTGTGTGAGCAGGGCTGTCCAGGGCCATTTCAAACACTGTAAGGCAGCTGAGACCTGCTGGTAGAATCACAGAATTGTTTAGGTTGGAAAAGACCTTTAGGATCATCAAAGGTAGGATGATAGGTAAGACATGGGACCCGTGGGAGGCCCATTTCCATCTGGATCCTGCCTGGATCATGAAGTGCTTTGCTTATCTGCCTGAATCCCCTCTGGCTGAGCAGCTGATCTTAGACCCCCAAGGACTGCCATAGGTAGGGTTACAGGTCTTCATTTCTAGCTGGATCTCAAGGGCTTCATTTCCACTCTGATGTCTCCAACCTCCTCAAGCTGCAGTTGTTACCTGGAGCTCTCTGCAAATCACTGTTTCACTAAGCTGCTTTCTTGTTTTTGCTGGTGCTTTTTAACCTTTCCTGAAGCTATTTAAATTTGTCAGGTTTTTCTCTATCCTTATGGTGAATCACATACAGAACATGAAACAAAGGTGCTGCCAAGTGTGAAGCCAGCCAAGCACTGAGTGCACTGGGATTGTATCAGTGATCCAGCTGTGGTCACACACAGCAGCTGCAGGCTCTTGGCTTTGTCCCAACCATCAGGAGTGTGAAGATCAAACACTTGGTGCCCTCCCAGCTGCTGGGCTCTCCTCTGGGCTGGCTGACTTGGGCTGCTCTGCTCACACAGGTGGAGCACAATACACCCACAGCAGGGACAGAGCGAAGCTGGGTGAGCACTGGAGCACTGAAAGGATTCATGGATGGACCTGATGGACAAAGAGACAATACCCTCCAGCAGTGTTTTGGTCCACAGCAGCTTCTGAAAGGAGCAGCTGAGTGAATCAAAAATTCAGAGAATGTTCTCAGCCTGAAATGTTCTCTCCTGCCTCCTCAAAAGCAGCTGGGATATTTCTCAGTAATAGATCTTCCTGACAGACCTCTTTGCTTTTATTGATAGCCTAGCTTTTACACACATGCCTTAGTTGGTGTACTGGCATGGTATCCTTTACAGTGTGTGTATTTATTTTGCCAGCAACACAAAGGCTTGAATATTCCTTTTTTGCAGGTTTCTAAATAAGGCAGAGAGCTAAATTTCCAGATTTCCAGATATGTTCAGATTTGCAAATACATCAAATCTCAATTTAATTTAAGCCTAAATATTCAAAGACACTTAAATGTTATCTACTCGTGTTTAGACACAAAGAATGCCAGAGCAGAGAACCATGAAAGTCATAATTTAATAGAATTCCTCAAATAAATAGGAATTCATTTAGTTATTTACTATCATCACCAGGTGCTTCCACAAAACTGAGGCAGTGTCTTACCACAGGAGAATAAGTAACTTTTCTAAAAGAAGATTATCTTCATTTTCCTTTCCCGAATCGACCACTACAGTTTGTTTGACTATGGAGTTAAAAAGTGTAACAATTTTAAAGTGAGGCAAATGAATCTGTCTTAAGTCAAGCAGCCCTTCAGTTGTCACCATGTACAGGCACCATTTACAGACTGTCACATCACAGCAAGCTGAGATCAGTGCTACCTTACATTAATTCGCAGATGAATCAACTCTAAGATACAAATTAATGGAACTGATCTTAAGAGAGCAAGAAAAACCTTAGCTGAAGGGGGAAATCTCTGTCACAGGAAAAGGGCTTGGTCATTTGATGGAGAGCAGCCCTTGCAACACTGCATTTCTGCTCCATTTATAAGTGAAAGGCTTCTGGCAAACTGAGCTCAAGCAGGCAGGAGCAGCCTCCGGCCCTGCTCTGCTTCCGAGAGGAAAACACAGCCGTGTTGTCGTCATTCCGAGAAGCAGTGGAAGGAAGAAATAAGTAATCTGCTGAGATGAGAACTGTAATGGAGATATATTTTGAAACTGATGTAAATCCTGTTTGGTGACGTGCTGGTGAGTCACGAGGGTGGGTGGAAGTGATTTTGCATAATAACAGTATCATCTGCTTTCTGCAACAGCAAACACAGGCTCTGTGCAGCAGCCAGTGAGTCATATGCTGTGTACCAACCTAGAAGGGGTGAAGCCTCAAAATATTTACAGTTGCATTTCACATCTCAGTGCTAAAAAGCATTGGGTGTGGGTACGGATGGTGCACAGCTATTCTGGTTTCCCCTGGACTGACCACATCCAACTCAGGAGTCAAAACTTTGGAGGAATCTTAGGAAGATGCTGCTCTAGGTTCCACAGTGTTTAGACTGAATAAAAGAGGACAGGATCTTTCAGAATTAGCATTTATAAAGAATGAGGCTGAGTTGAATTAAGAAAGAATGAATTGTACCGAGGTCAATTTTCAGTGTCACTTTCAAACAAGCTCAGAAGAAGCACTGGAGCTCGAAGGAAGACACACATACAAAAGGCTGTGCTGAAACTTAGAAATATTCACAAGTACTTATTGAATGGAAAAATTTTTCTCCTTTTTTTGAACTTTTTTTAGATGACAAAATATGCTTTAAAATTTAGCATGATTGCTCTTAATACTGTTCTTACACACTGGTAACACAAATGTAATTAAGTCTTGCTGGTTTCCATCTCCTTTTTCCTGTCCTCTTGGCACTGTAAAGAACAGGGGGGAAAAGCCAAGGAAAAGAAGACAACAAAATATTGCATTTGTTTATAATTGACTGAGTAAACCCTGGATATGTAGAATTAGAAATTCCTCAACTTACAGAGCTTTCCTAATGTAGAACATAACTAATGGAGTGTCTGACTACTTCCTTTTAAATTGCATTTAGATTTTCCTGCACTGTTGCTTTAGACTGATAAAGTATCTAGTCTATATCAAAACAAATTATCTATAAGCAATTAAAATGTGGCAGTACCTGCTCAATTTTGTAATACCCACAGAGAGAAGAATACATCCAAAGGAAAAAGTCAAAGATATTTTAATTAAGACTTGGTATTAGGGCCATAAAATTTCAGGTTGACTCTGCCAGGAACAACTGAAGTGATAAATGTTTACCCAGTATGATACTTAGTTACATAAAATACTGGTTTCATAACTAGGTTTTATGATTTACCTTCTTAATTAGGAACAAAGTGTAGTCTTGGAACAGAGTACAAGCTAAACAGATTTTATGTGGAGGAGCTCTGCAGAGACTTGGGTAAATGAGAATAAATCCATCACTGCTCTGTGTACAGCTCTGTTTGCAGGCTGAGTTTTCCAGGGGCTTTATGGTTGGTGCCAGTGTCGGCTTCTGAAGGGCGGCAGCGATTGATGTGCGCCCTTGTGGGGACAAACTCTTTGGCTTTCTGCTGGGGAGAACCATCCAGGTGTTCTGAGCTTCTCTCTGCATTATCCTTTCTTACTTACACTTGATATCCTTGCTGGATATTGAACTCGATGTTCTTTATTCAGGCACCTTAATCAATAGATACTTAAAAACTCTCAAATGAGGCCTGGTGCACAGCTGACAATTTTTTTCCCAGAAAATAATTCTATTTCACTAGCTGCCAGTTCATTTGAACAAGCCTGGGACACACAAAAGGACTAGAGGAAGACCTTAAGCCTTCTTTAAAAAAGAGATCTCAGCTGGGCTGTCACAGCCTAGCAGTACTTTGTAGGATGTGTTTCTATGGATGGTTGTTGCACCCTCCAAACAGTCTGGTGAAGAGAATGGCTGTTTAGAGCAAACAGCAGCTCTCAGTGTGACCCAGTAATACAGCCAAAGCTTCTTTATTGTGACCTTCTTCATACCTCCTTTTCTTGTGATCCCTTTGAGCTATTTGAACTCACAGGAAAGCAGGTGATATTTTCCATGAGGACACATGCACCTAGCCATCAGCAAGCATCCCACTTTCCTGAAAACCCAGGATCCACTATCCCAGCCTCTGCTTCTGTGCAGTGCTTGCAATCTACTTTCTATCCTTGACTGCAAATGGGGTGACTGCATTCCAAGAGCAGCAAAGGGCACTGCTGCTCAATTCGCCAATAAAGCAAATATCCTTATGCAACTTTGGAATGTTTGAACTTCCAATGTGTCAGAAGTTAGATGAGGCAAACCTAAGGTTTTGTTTTTCCAGTTTTGAAGATTTCTGTTCACACATCACACAGAAAAAGCACGATGCACATTGTACAAACATGCACATCTCCCCCACTTTTCAGTCAGAAGGTAAGGTAAGACGCCATGCAGTGAGGACACTTTGATGTCTGCTATCTATTGGTTTTTCACTGCTTACTGGGAAAGTGAATATGGTTATACTGATCCTAAATTTCCCATATGTGCAAGGCTTACAGTTTTTTCACTGGGAAACCTTCATATCAACAAGGGAAGGAGACTGGGCCTTGACAAGTTTAGGTCAGCATTAAAGTCCAGCTGTGCTTCAAAGGCTGAGAAAGCTGAAAAGAAATGAGCACAAAATTTCCTTGATTGTACTCCACCATGGGAAACTTCTGTGCTGCCAGGCTACAGTTATTCACAATTAAGAATCTAGTAAATTATTATTTTGAAACAGAATTGAAAGGTTCAGATGGGGGAATTCAAGGCCTTGCTCTCTGACTCTGTGAAATTGGAATTTGATGTCCTGTTTCAGAGTCATTTTCNAAAAAAAAAAAAAAGAAGAAGTGGAAGAGTGAGTTAATTTACTTCTCTGTATTTATGAGCTGTTTGGAGACATCTTACCAAACCTTCACATGTAGCTAATATTGAGTATCACCCACACACATCCAGGAAGCTGTGAATACTAAACTGAAAACTTTTTTGGTTTGAATGGCCGTATCAGATAAATGAAAGCTACTATTTCCTTGTTGAAAGAAATGCATAAATTAATGCAGAGCATTGTGGAAATTATATGGTATAAATTTAAAAGCTTTTAAAGAGAATTATTTGAGAAATCAAGGCAAGCAAATTATATTTTTCAAGTGTTCACAACAGTAAAAGAGGAATGCTCCATCATTTACTCATATAAACAGAGTGAAAGCTGCAGAGCCAATCTTGATTCCAGGTATATTGCAAGCTTGGGATGGTGATGTCAAATGGGTATAACACAGCTAAAGAGTTCTATTTCTCCTCAGATACACAGAATACATTACTAGAAAGAAAAAGTTTTAGAGTCAAATTCTTTTCTCCTCTCTAATACTGTTCTTGAACCACAGGGATCCTGAGTAGGTCAGTGAACTTGATCTGCTGTCTACTTTCTGGGGTGAAGAGAACAGGTTTGTGAGAAAAGCTGGGGCCTGAAACCACATTTAACACCATCTAATAAAACAAGCAGAGATGCTGCACAAAGGAGAGTCAGGACATCTCCTAAACCTCCTACTGCTTCTTCTGCACCTGACACTGAAATGGTCATTGGGATACAAAAGGATTAATTGACCTGGTATCACCAATGGGAAAACTAATAATGCATCCTACAACAATTATGTATGGATTTTATGAGAAAGAGTTTCTTTTCATTATTTAAACCTATTTTAGAGGGAAATGTAAACGTAAATTCCCTGAGATCCCCTTCCCTTGTTCATCCCCTGCCCATCCTGTCTTTTTACTTCCTACTCCCATCATTTCAAGTAGCATATTTTGAAACCAGCATGCACAGAGCAGACATCACTGACAACATGAGGAGGAAAAGCATCACTGTAGTGTACACCAGGCAGCAAAATACCAGAGCAGCTAAAACAGTTCAAGCCCCACTAATAGGATCTGTGGGAGACCACCCTTTTTTAGCAATTAATGAAGAGAGGTCAGATTTTAATCATTTTAATCATCTCCTGGTGTCAAGGTAGCAGCATGACAAATTAAACTTGGTCCAAAAAATTGCATTTTTAATCCTTCTCCTGCTTGGTTACACCACCTCAGGTGCTGAAGTAGAGGAAGAAAAATAAATTGTAAAGTTTTTCCCCTCAAGAGCTCTGCAGATTTTAATTCTTTGCTTGCACATTGCCATCAACCTCTTCCTGTCCTGCATCAATTGCTCTCCACCCAGCTTCACAGGCTGAAGATCTCCCATCCGATTACACTCCTGGAAGAGATGGAGTCAGGCCAAAGATTCACCTGATTGTGGGTATTTTCTGTTTCTGGAGGCAGATTTCCTTTTCTGACCATTTTCTTTCCCAATACAAGTCTCAGTGCAAAACTAATGGTATTGAATTCATCCCCTTGTACTGTTACCTCACTGTATTACAGATGCCATCATCTGTTTCATGCCAGCCAACATGCATTCCCTGCCACAGGCTGTGGGATTCTACAGCTACAGCACACACCTCTACACAGTGGCTGCACACCTCTGTGCCTCAGTTTGCTCTCCAGCTCAGAGGGAACCAGAACAGTGCAGATCCACCAACATTGTGCCCACACACTTGGCAGTGAGGAGTAATTTTCAGTAATTCAGAATGAATTATGATAACAGGGTACGCACAACTGCGTTTGGATCTTTTAACAAAACAGCACAAACCTCTTTTTTACTTCTTGTCACTTAAATTTATTTTAAACACACCAAAGAATAAAACTTTCTTTAGCTGTGGAAAAAAAATTCCAGTTTCAAAAAGTAGTTCTCAGTTCCCCTAGGAGCTGACAAAAACAAATAATTTACTTGCTAGAGCTAACAAACATTTTATTTTGTTAGCTCTAGCAAGTAAATGTTTTGTTAGCTTTGTTAGTTATACAAAAAATCTTATTTGAAAGTGTTTTTAATTCAAAATCAAAATGACACCAGAAGCTTAAATATGAAATCTGTAATAGTTACATTATTATTTTTCTGCAGTAATTTTCTCAGTGTTCCATCAAAATTGAAAATTTGAAAGGTGATGTGAAATACTAGTGCAAGGAAAATGAACATGGTTCAACATACTGCTTTAAAACCCCGCTTCACATTTATGGTCTGGTTCCTGTCTAGTGGTGGTAGTAATAACAGGAAAAAAAAGAGAAGCCTTTTGTCACTCTCTTGCTGTTGGTTTTTCAAATGTTTGAAAACTGTGCTAACAAAAATAAGTGTTAGAAGGCAAAGTTCCTGCAAGCACAGCTAGAACTGAAATCAAAGTGATGTGAAAGCACACATGCCAGCAGGCAGCAGCCTGCCAGAGCCCCTGAAACTTTTAAGTTAAAATGAAACAAAATACAAAGGCTCCCCCAAGGTTCTGCTCCAGTGTGTTCTTCATTTAGAGCTCTTGGTCTAGGAAGTTTTGCACAATTACGGCGTGAGACACTGATGTGCTGTTCATGTTTTCATCTGAAGACTCAGGGATGTCTGGCAGTGTTTCCTGGGCCATGCCCTATGCTCACCTAGGGCACACACAGCTCCTGGGAGGGGGAATGTGTGTTAGGCTTCTTTATTGGCTGCAGACACCATTATATCCCATTGCCCTGGGGACTATTTGCTGGGGAGCAGTTTAACTGAAATATAATCTCTTTGGAAACTCTCTTTTTATAAAAGTAAAATTATACTTTACAAAAACATTACCACAGTGGTGAAAAAGTAGCTCAGATCACTGCTCCTCTCCCCCTGGGACCTTGGTAGCAGAAGTACGAGGACAAGAGCTGTCGGCAGCACCCACAGGGATAAGGGATCTCAGCAGACCTCAGCCAGAAATTAAGATCACTGTGAGTCAGTATTTGGCTGGAAGCTGCTTAGAAACACCTCAGGGGTCATCTGTTTCAGGAAGCACAGTGGGTAATTTGGTGGCTTGGACCTCAGCCTCTGGTCTGAATCCCTTCAGAACAACAACACGGGACCTACCAATCTGGAATGCAGAGCTAAGGCCTGTGGGATCCTCATAAAGATCTTAAGCCAGCCTTAGGGACAAGAGCTTTTACTCCAGAGACTTTGTGCTCCTACTTACAGCTCCCATTACACTGGACAGCTTGATTTTGGATTTCAATGGATGAATCCTTCTTAGCCGCTGGCTGTACTGTGTAATGGCATTGAAGTGTGGAACGTGACTTCTGTATTGCTCTGTAAGTTCTCAGAGGGGAAAGAGTCATTCTTGCTGCTCTACTGCAAAATTATTACAGGAGGGAAACACTTACCTGGGATAAAGTCTCCCCCTCAGGATATGATCCCACAGTGCCTATTGTTCACGGGGCTGGTCCCAACCCTGCAGGGACCTTGTGAAGCAGCTCTTGCAATACAAACTGCAACCACCATCAATACCACTCAGTGCAGAATCTGTGTGCAGAATCAGTGCAGAATTTAGATTACCAAAGCATAACCTTAAATTATAGTCTGTTTTGCAGGAGTCTCATGTTCTTGGTTGTTTCCCTAATTCAAGAGAAAGAGTGGAAGTATCTCCAGAGTTAAGCTTTCGGTGTTGCACCTTCAGTTCCCAGTTATACAGCAGCAAACTGCAACGCCAAAGTGGGAGCAAGGCTCTGCCGGCTAAAGGCGGGAAGGGACAGATGGCTTAGTGAAACTGAGCACAAGACCCAGCCAGGGCACACGAGCTGGGTGCAAGACCGGGCGGGGGGCTGCCGTGCTGGCTGTGGCACGCTGGCATGCAGGAGGAAATGTCCGTCATCCTAACCCGGGGAGGAGAGAGCTGCTGCCCGCCCGCGGAGTGTCCGCCCGGCCGCGGGCAGCCGCAGGGCTCGGCGGGGCAGAGGCAGCGCCGCGGCGGGGGAGCAGAGCCGCTTCGGGAGACACCCGCGGATGGGAAAAGATCGGGGACGAGCCA